>WEKX01019452.1:0-37462 GCA_013390025.1 Pitta sordida
TACCCTGCCTGCTTGCCCTGCCCACACTAATTGCCTCTTGATTGCTTATTTACAATCCCCCCACAGTCAACGTCCCTGTTTGCCTTGCCCCTGTTCACCGTGCTCTGGGTCACCGTGCTCCCAGGAGAGTTAATGGTTTAAGTACCCACAGGTGGGAAGTCATGTGGTCCCCTGAGGGCTCCCTGCACGAGCCCTCCAAGCCCAAGGCAGGCGCTTGCCGCTGAGTCACCGCAGCGGCATCCTGTGCCGCCAGCGATGTCCTCCCGGCATGGTGCAGGCCCAGGGTGTCCAGACGAAGTCACGCGATCCCCTGAGGGCTCCCAGTGCGAGTCCTACAAGCCCAAGGCAGCCGCTTGCTGCAGAGTCACCACAGATTAGATAGCCAAATTCTTCTCACTCGCAAAAGAAGGGCGTTTGTAATTTATTTTTTTGCTTGAAGTATTAACTATATTAGCCATACTCTTTTCTATGATTGCCTCACTCAACAAGACATGCCTGTCATCTTAAACATGAAACCAGAAAAACCACAGCGTCACAGGTGAGAGGCAACCTCAGATAATTAATTTGTTTACCAGGAAGTGAAAGGCCATTGGATTGACTCCAGCCCACTGGTAGTAATTACATTTATACAAACATGCCCTGTATAAACCTTCCAAGGGGATTCTAAGACCCATGCCTCCACAATCCATTCTCAAATGCTGTTATGTTAACTCCACAAAATTTCACCAGAACTGTAAATGGAAATAGTAATTGCTAGTACTAAAAATAACTCCACTGTTAATACCCTCTTCCTTCTCCAAAATCCCAAAGCCAGATCAAAGATGTGCATTTTGCAAATTTACACCCTTTCACCTTTATCCTTCTGTCACTGCCTTACAATTGCCTCAACACAACTACAATATTTGGGGGTTTGGCTGGTTGGGTTTTTATAAGAGATATTTGGCAAAATCCAGTATCACTCATAATATACCAAGAGCACAAATATTAAAAGTAAAGAAAACCCACAAATTGTATTGAATAAGCTATAATATCAGCAAGCCTCTTTCTTCCTTCTATGTAGCCTTTTATTAAAATCTAATACTAACACCAGATTAATGTGACAGCCATGGGGTATACAAACCAAGTTACAAAGGAAATAAGCTTTTATTACTTTTCCAAAGATACAGCTATCTTAAAAGTAACAGAAGGATGATGAAAATTGCTAAGGGAGGGGGGGAAACATGAGTGTTTCTGGAAAGATATTCAAATCGCTAAGCAGTTAATTGGATTGCCAGGCTCACACTTAATACAACAATTCTCCTTACACAAAATCTTTACTTGTCCTATGTATTTTCCCATGTACAAGCCAAGTACAAGATAATCTAAATAAAACTTGCGCATTTGAGGTGTTTCAGTACTTATGACGGAGTTATGCACTAGTACACAGCACCTATATAGGCAATAACCAGGACCAGTAACAAAAAATAGAACTGGATTAGTCAGATGCCAAAAATATGCAAAATAAAAAATAGCCTGTGTTCTGCTGAAATTCTCCAGGAGTGCTATGAGTTCATATGCAACAGTTGCAGAGCTCCAGCTGGAAGAGCCCTGCTCAAAAAGTCATCAGACATCAGTGACTCATTCTTTAGTGAACATTAATGATAGAAAGTTTCAGTCCCATTAGTGAAGTCGAACATTAAACTTTTTCTGAACCATTGAACAGATGTTCCAGCCTTTATGTTACCATGATTTTTACCTAATTGCCTCTATTATATCCTACCGGAAACCTGTTGTTCTGGCAACTCTGCACAGGACTCAAACTACAGTCAAAACTTCTCTCATCTCATTCTGCCTCTGCAATTCCTTTAGTCGATTTCCTCAGAGGGAACAGCAGGTAACACGTGTGCTGCTAACGCAGTGAGGTCTCACAAAGAGACTGACTGACAAGGCTACAATAAGTGATGGCAGGGGAGGAAGAATGAATGCTTTTCACAGAAGTGTCTGAGCACCAGGAAAGCACAGGGATAGGATGGAATGGGACAGGATGGGATGGGAGGGAGCACTGAGCAGAAAGAGGCCAGACACCCAACAAACTATCCTGTTTACTTAGTCCCTCAACAAAAATTCATTGTCATAGATTAAGGGCCAGTTAATCCCCAAACAGGTCTTCAAAATTAATTAAATTAAGCATTTTCTCTCTCTAAAGCCTCCTTGCCCTTAAAGGCCATTTACTGCACGCTTTTCTGTTCCATAAGAGTCCCATGAGGCTGGGAATGAAACCAACGGGGTTCTTTATTTTCAGAAGACATAACTGAAAATGGCTTCCAGCTGAAATATTAGAAATCTTTTCAACTAAAGTAACTTGATATGACTCATTTGCTAATGTCATAAGCCTGTGGCACAAAACATCTTTAAAAGATAGCTTTGTCTAACTGCTTATTAAATAGAGTCAGTTTTTATATTACCATGTTTTTGTTTTCCTTCTACATCTCAAATAATCTAATTTCTCAGTAATTAAGCAGTTTGCTTTAATATACTCCTGCTGATTTAAACAGGAAACAATACAAGTAAAAGGATATAATTTTATTAGGTCAGTGATAGTTTCGATAGGCTGCAGTAAATTAAAAATTTCATTAGATGCAACTAAGCAACTTCATCAATGTAATTGCCATTTTCCTCACTCTTTTGGTTTAGTATATTTATTTTATGCATATAATTCTATTGAGATACACACTCATACATGCACATACATATACTTTCCACCTATTATACCTCTGTATTACTTGCAGGTAAAAATTGGTAACGTGCTTCTGAAAGTAATTTAAGAAACTACATCTAAAAAACAGTTTTCCATAATGGATAATATTGTAAGAATTGCCCTGACAGCTGTATAAGTAAAACACAGGGGGACATATATATTCCATATTGGCTCATTAGTTAATCAATCATCCTCAATAAAGCAGAGCCTATTTGTTTTCCAGTTACAGAGCCTGGAAAAGATTCAAAACCTGGGCTGAAATCTGAAATGCCACACCACAGTACAATCTTGCTCCAGTAGTTGATAGAACATTAGTCTGTTTTAAAACTTCATGCTTCCAGCTTCGCAAGAATGAATTATGTTATGAAACTAAAAAAAAAGTCCAAAAATGTTATGATTGTCTATCTTGCAGAAGGGAAGCAATTTTCAGCCAAGTAATTGGTACATTTTCTTAGTGCATTGTTTCTCAAAACATGCTACTGTAGGTGGAGATTAGCATCCCTTTTCTTCAAGAGGAAAATTACTTGTCTTCTGTAGTGACTGGAACTGTCATTCCAAGAGCTGACAAATGTTAACAATCTCTGGAGGTGTTCTTTACAAACATCTCAAAAATAAATAAATATATTCTGACAAAGGATCCAATGACCAAAGAAAAGTTATAAATAGAAGAAAACTACCACAGAATATTCAAATGCATCACATATCCATCCACTCCAACATAAGGAAAACTATTTTAAAGTAGCTTAATTGTCATATGAACAACTATTATGGAACTCTGCCAGAGAAGAACACAGAAATACTACATATTAACAAAAAAAAATTTGCTGTACTTCCCATTTTGCAGATAACATCAAAGAGGAAATGGAACCAGAGAACAGTTCCTTTCCAGCCACCCAGTCTAGTAATCTGTGCACACAGATGAGCAAAACCCTTACATCTGCATCTAGAAAACTGCACAGCTAATTCTCTTTAAAGCATTTTTTCGTTGTTGTTTATCATATTCTTACTGCAGCTTCCAGTTCTCCCAACAACGAAACATGAACCTGCACGGCATTATCCTACATGCTGAAAGCAGGTCTACAGAGTTTACACAAACCAATTTGCTCATATCAACTGATTAAATCACAGTAACTACCATAATTTGTTTCTACTATGATGCTGATGCCCCAAGATACTGTCTATATGTATAACACACTTAAACATTTAAAATTTCAACAACAAAGCTCATCTTTTTTTAAAAAAAGGTATAGCAATACACTAATATACACAACATGAAAAGGCACAAACACTTTTCCTTAAACACTTTTCACAAAACAAGGTGCTTTACTGAGATACTTTCTCATAACCTTTCTGTAATACTTCAAATAGCAGCTATTAAAAAAACAGAACTAAGGGGTGAAACTTCCTTTCCCAAGCTGAAATTTTTGCTAGGAGCCAAGTAAGAATATCAGAACATCTCAGCTAAACTTACAACTAAGAGTTATGTAGGACCACCTTCAGAGAACTACAGTCTGAACAACAATCAAAATAATAGGAAAAAAACAGTATTGAATCCAGCTCACTAATGTAATATCCAACAAAACTAGAAAAGAAGGAACAGACTAGGAGATCCTCATTATACTCTCAAAACTTTTCATTTCTCAATCTCCCAATGTAAACCAAGGGTTTAATTTTATATTAAATTAGTGCGCTATCAGATGAATAACGGAAATATAAATAAATCAGCCTAGCAACTAGTTTAGCCCAGGGCTACAAATAACTCTTTCACACGAACCAAAAAGCACACCAGAGAATTCTGAATGCATTTAAATAACGTCCTTCTTGGAAGAGATGGACCTTCTTCATCCTGCTCAGAGTTAGAATTGAGCACATTATCTTTGAGGACATGATAATCATGAAATGGGCTCTGCCCAGCACACAACTTCACATAAACTCATGGATTGTAACAATGGATTTAGAAACAGCAGATGAAAAATTTGCAGTAGGGAGGAGTTGGAAGACAAGGTAAAATGATTTTAGTCTTACTACAAGATTAGTATTTCAGCAATAAAGGAAACGAAATACAGTAAGCCCTCTCCACTTCGCGCCTCCCCGATAGCAGCTTCACCTCTATGTGGCGTGATTTTTCCATGATTAACGAGGCCCATTTCGCAACTGCGCGAACTGGCAGTCATGAATATTCAAATCAACCCCCACACCCTGCTGCACCTAGACCATTTAAGCCTCTGAAAGGCTTACATGAAAGACTCATTGTCATTTAATTCATACAGTTCACTACATGAAAGTTCATGGAGCGCAGAAAAGAAGGAAGCTGTGATACCTTATCAATAAAAGGTCATTATTTTAAAAGTGATTCATTAAAAGATGAGTATGTACCGTAGAAAGTAATTACATAACATGCAGTATTATATAAAGAATACATTCTGCCATTACATAGATTAAGAGCCTGAGAAAAATACTGACTACAGTACGTAACATCCATTTTTTTACATCTTTAAGTAGGACTGGGATTACTCATTAGCTGACTGAAGCCTGCACTGCAGTATATACACTGGCTTGGTGCAATGTCTGTTATTAGTGACTTATTTGATTATATAACTTCCTTGTTTGTAAATAGGAACAGCTTTTTATCATTAGCCATGGTGAGGTGCCAGGAAGATGTGGGAGTAAGCCAAAGTTAAAACTTTCTGATACTAAACAGCAGGTTACTTGATGTCTTCAGCATTAGCATTTAAGTTCACTGCAGCTCAACTCATTTGGTATCAGAGGAGATTCATATCAAGCAGTGGGAAGGCATGTCAGCTTCTGGTTCTGTCTTACAGAATTACCATCAAAAACACAGATTGTAAGAAGCAACAAATAAAAGCAAAGTTAGGAAAAGATTTCATGTAATATCAAAACTTGCAAAGGTTACACTGGAGCAAGAAGTATATATTTTCTAAATGTCTTACTCTTTGAGATAGTACTGAAAGATTTTTTTCCCTTTTAATTGATATGTATAGTGGAATGGAATTTTATATACATGCAAGACAGTATCAAACTACATAATTTGCATTGTCATACGCTATTCTGAAGTAAAATTCACTGTTCATTTGTCCTTTTGTTGCCTCCTTAAGGCTGAGATCCTCAGAGGTGTAGAACAGTACCAAGTGCAAACATTGACAAGCATCTTTTGAAGATCTACCATTTAAGCTGAAGCTTAGTGTGTACTATGTCCTCACTTGCATATTAACTTAGAATGGTTTGTGTTGGAAGGGATCTTTAAAGGTCATCTAGTCCAATCCCCTTGCACAGAGACATCTTTGGAAGTTTGAAGAAGGCACTATTTCTTCTTCACAATTCTTTTCCCTGAAAATAGGTACTTTTCCTTTGCAGAAATGACTTTCTTATTTCTTTTATAAACCACATAAATAACTATCCTACCACAAGGTCACCAAACAATATTTTTTTAATTAAAGCACAGGTAAAAACTTCCTATCCCATCAGCATGCTAGAAATAAGGAAAAAAATCAGCCAAGTCTTCTACTGAATATCAATTTAAATAACAGTACATCAACACCGCAGCTCTGACAACTTTATTAGTTTAACAACTCAGAAAATAATTTAAATTTCTTCACTTAACCTATTAATAAACAATGTAGAGCTAGCTACTGAAGTCTAGAACAGTTTGTTCCATTCTTTAAAAACTATTACAGGCCCTAGTCTTGCTTTGCAATATTTGCATTATGGTATTTATATACTTCACAATTTTTTTAAAAATTATGCCTGTTTTGAGAATTTTCTGGCTTTGAAAATGATAGTACAGTATATCCTCGCTGCATTGCGACCCCTCGATTATGACCTTGCTGATTTGTGAGGAAAATTTCTCGCAACTCGTCTTCAGGGATTTGCGATGTTCCCCAGCTGACGCATGCGCAGTGCCTCTGCTTCGCTGAGGGGCAGTGCCGGCGCTCCCTGTGAAGCAGGACTGGCCCAGCCCCGCAGGGAGGGCACGCGGTTTCTCCAGCGTGCCGCGGCGTTTAGAGCCCTGCGGCATTGTGCCCCTGTCCCTAACTTGGCCCTGTGTGTCTCCGTGCCCAGTCCCTACATTGGAAGGGTCACGCCGCAGTATGCCCCTGGTGGCCGCTGAGATCCAGCGCAAGAATACCGACCAGAACCCGGGGACACCTCTTCCCCACCACTGAGGCAGGGCGAGCACGCATGGTGGCAGCAGCCAGGTAGTGGCTGCAGAAGTGGCTGGGACAGTGCCCACCCCATGGCCACACCGCACTGACAGCCCTGGCAGGCCAGGATGGCGTGGGGCCGGGATGGCATGGGGACAGCAATCGGAGATGGGGAGTGGGGGAGGAGCGGCGCGAGGTTTGCGCTGCCGGTGGGGCAGTGCAAGCACACGTGGTCGCAGCAGCCCAGCCCTGGCTGCAGATGCAGAAGCAGTAGCGTGGCTGAAGAGAAGTCCAGGGATTCTCAGGGGGTCTCCCGATGCAGAGAGGGCT
This sequence comes from Pitta sordida, assembly GCA_013390025.1. Lineage (NCBI taxonomy): Eukaryota > Metazoa > Chordata > Aves > Passeriformes > Pittidae > Pitta > Pitta sordida. The sequence goes on from WEKX01019452.1 coordinate 7,231, forward strand.
CCGAAACGCTTCCCTTTCCTCCCCTGTGCTGCGAGAGCCCGTGGGGAGGAGTCAAAAAGGCTTCCCAGAGCTCCTGAGTGGCTGGGGATGGAGTGACCGGTGTGGCCTGCATGCATATTAATGACCTGTGATATTGGTGAATCTGATGTTTTGCAAGACCACTGACATGACCCGTTTCTTGCAAATGAGGAGGTATAACTGTATTAGACTACTTAAACTGAGGGGAAAAAAGCACCTTTACAGTGAAACTAGGGTAATTTACATCCAGAAAAGAAAACCACATTTTCTCTGTGGCAAAAAACAAGAGCAAACACAAGTAAGTATGATATTTCCTCTTAGAATATTACTTGACTAATAGTAGCGCTTATGAAACGCTGATTCATAAGCATAAGTATTTTCAATAGCATTGAAATATTTGACTATGCAATACAGAAACAAAGGAAAAATCTCTCAGATTTTCTCTTTGGTCAAGTGAACAGCTATAAATATACTTTTTCAAACACAGCACAACTACTTAAAAGCAAAGAAATCTCATTGCTTTAAGCAGAACTTCTTTATTGGAAAATGTTTGATATTACAGGGTCAAAAAGAGCCCACATCCAAAAAATCCCTATTGTTCTTCTGCATTCCATTGCTGTTACATCAGCCCAATATTTGTGACAAATTAACTCTACCCTGCAGCCAAGTGAATTTCTATTAACGACTTATTATGGGGAAAAATAAAAGCAGCACCATCAAGATCTCTGCCCATCAGGCAAAGCAAGCTGTCATTCTGCTTAACTTCCACAACAAATGTCCTCAGATCCACAAGAGAGAAAAGGAACATCATTTGGCATTTAAACTTGAGGTGCCAGGATGCATTAAAGCAGAAAACAAGCCTGGATTGATTACTCCGATTTTAAAAGGTCACGAATTTCTAAGTTTTTTTGTTTGTTTTAATGCATATTTAGTTGATTTGCAAGGCAATTGTTTTAAATTGTAAATTATAACCCTGTATAATGGGTACTGCCTTAATTAGATTTTAGCTGTATGCTAATCTGAAAAGGAAAGGGTTGTTTCATGCATTTCAAGGTCTGCTAATAGGGACTGCATATCTCATAAAAATACTAACTCAGAGCAATATAACTAACTTTTATAATCAAGTATATCCTTGTGACTTAAAGTGCAAGGCTTCCCCAAATGACGACCTTTTTAAAACACTTAAATTTCATTTGAGAGTACCATTTTCATTTCCCTCATTTGACTAGTGATTTATAACAGACGTGCAGAGTAGAACAAAACTACAGTAAAATAAGTAGACCAACTCATAAAGGCTCCAAATGTGTTGTGTGGGTTTGACTACATCATTAAAATCAAAGTGTAACTTGGTCTCAAAATCAAACCAAAGATCTTCTAGAACCATCAAAACTTTTTCAGCTTCAACATTCCACTCAGCCTTTGCTTATGGACTCACACAAATCTGTAACTTTTTTCTTTTAGAGACTGTACTGATCATTTCAGTTTTAATCCTAACAAATTTACCATGATGATAACCAAAGCTTATCAGTACAATCAGCAGTAAAACAGCCGCAGTGCTATTTTCACTCATGACCTCATCTTTGGAAAACAAGATTTTTCAAGTGCATTTCTCCCTAAAGTAAATAAACATTCTTCAGGAAGCAATGTCAAATTTAAGTCAGTGCAAACAGAGAAAAAATAAGGCCAGGATGCCTGGTGCATCTATTAGATTAGGAGATTAATAGCATCCAAAATAGCCTCACCCTTGATTCTCTGGATTTGGGCTGGCAGATCCCAAAACCAGAGCAGCATTCAGTCAGAAGGGAGCAGAGGGTGGCTGCACAGCCAATGCGCTCCAACACCCAGTCCCAGTGCAAGAGACAGCCAACACTGAAAAATTGATTTAATTTGATGGTTGTCACCTATCCCTCCAATATCTTGGTTACAGGAAAAAACACAAATATGTGCTTGCATATGCTGCTGACATCACACAGAAGTTAAAGGCTAATCTTACTTCCTTTACATCAAATACACCAATGGACAATTGTCCCTATCCAGCATATACAGAACCTTGGAAAAATCACTTGTACCTCTTGATGCTGCTGAAATAGCTAAAGACCAAAGATTTAATGAGAAGTAAAAATCATGTCCGTTCACTTTTCCTCAACGCACATTACTTCAGAGCTTCTCTTTTGGACTGATGTGCATCTTAAATTTACTTCTAGAGCTTACATGCTCAGAAGTCCAGAAAGGACTCAAATAATCACAATGTACTCTAAAATCTGAGCAAAGCAGCACAAGAAATCATACCAAGCAATGCAATGAGATGTAGGAAGCAAATTAATTTTGATTCGTGAAAGCTGTCTACCTGAAGCTGTTAATCACTTCTACATTTACACCGGAACTTCAAAGAGCACCTTAGTGAAAATACACATTCCTCATGAAGATGCACACCTTACATACATTTTAGCACTTAGTTAATTTCTGTCCTGAGCAGCATTCCAGACACTAAACACCATACCCATGACCTTTGTTATGGTTTTTATTTTGTTATCTGAGTGGTTTTGTTGTTGTTTTTAACTTGGAAATGCTTTGCTAAAGCAAATAGCTTCTTTCCATAGCGCACTGTCAATGACAACCTTGCACACTAAAATGGCATTAAGTCTTCACAATGAGATTTTTCTACTAGTGCCCAGAAACACATCTGCAAAAAAGGTTTCACTCAGAACTAGGTTTTTACACTGAAATAATAATGTTCATATTCCCTCTCCCTCACAGCTGCTTATGATTACAGGCATAAGATGGAACATGGGCAGAGGCTGGTTCTGAAATACAGACTTTAAATATTGCCCTTTTATTTCACCATTTATCTTCTGATCTGACTCTTGGCATCTACAGTTTATAATCAACAAGCATTTTTAAACTTTCCTATTTTAATTAGAGATATAGGCAGAAATATTTCAACAGAACACTGGAAAAAAGACTTTGCACTCATCAAAAGGCTATCTGCCTCTGAAAGCTGCCTGCCTACTTCACCCAGAAGATAAACAGTACTGTTGGAAGGGAATTTATAATGTTCTCTAGTGATAATAACTAGAATTCCCCAATGTCAGACACAGGTGCCTGAAGTCACCCCATACAACATTGCCATGCTTTCTGCACGCTGCCGGTGTGCCTATGGACCAATTGCCTTCAGTGTGCTGAACAGCCTGATTTCTGAAGCTCTTACCTCCCAATGATGCAATTTTACACTCAACTTTTAGGAATTAAAGGACCCTAGGGTTTAAGTGCATCATCCACACACATTTTAGAAACAGGTTATTTGTTTAATGCACATGCTTGTCTTCAAACTCTGGACACTAGTGTTACATTAACAGTGACCACCATTAGTCAGCACGAAAGCGCAAACAGCACTGATACAAACCATTTCCAATTTCTTTCTGACCAATTTAACAAAATCATTCATGTTGGAAGGAACTTCTGGAGGTCACACAGTCTGATCCCCTACTCAGATCAGGGCAAACTACAGCAGGTTCCTCAGGGCTGCATCCAATCAGGTTTTGAATATCTCCAAGGATGGAGATGCCACAAACGCTCTGCACAGCTGGTTCAGCGTTCAGTTGCCCTGAAAGAATAAATCTTTATCTCACCAGATTTTCCTGTATTTCAGTTAGTGCCCATTGCCTCTCATGATGCTAGCAGGGATCACTGACAAAAGCCTGACTCCATCTCTACATAAGATCCCTCTGAGCTTCCCTTCTTCATGCTGAACACTCCCAGCTCTCCCAGCCTCTTCTTGTATGTCAGATGCTCCAAGCCCTTTGATCCTCTCCATGGCACTTGGTTGGACACACTCCAATATCTTTTACTGAGATGGACAGCACTAGACACAACCCTCTAGCTGTGTCACCAAGGCTGAGTAAAGGGCAGTAGGATAAGTGAGGACATAATTTTAACTAGGTTGCATGTTGCACACAGCCTTTCCACATGGCTGAGAAGGAATAACCAATCTAAAAGCAAGAGCAATCTTTTCTCATACTTCTGAACTACAAAATTTGAATTTATACTTCAAAATGTTGTCATTTTATTAAGTTCACACTCCTGTGAAAGTAAAACCACTTTCATCCTGACATGTAAATCCGAGTTAACTATGTCTTTGGGCTTGTTACCATATAACCCATAAAGTACAACACAGTCACAATTGTCCTTCCACTTGTCCAAGCCTATCATGCTGATGTCAAAAGCGGTATACCTGAACAAGTGCATTTCTCCAGCATCAGAAAATTTCAAAAGAAAAGAAAATGATAAATCATATAAAACTATTATGACCTCCAGCCTTCAGAACTTCCCGTACAGTAATGTCAAATTTACCCTTAGAGACTTGTAACAATAGCTAACCTAATAGCTAATAGAAACAGGCAATGTAAAATCTACAGTGCTTCATTTTTATATTGATGTACGTATATAAATCACATACAGACCCATACTCACGAGTCTAAAAAAGCATCCAGTTCATCTTATATCTTAGAACTTCTAAGCAAACACAACAGTAAATATAGCTAAAGTTTGAAACTCTTCCTGTGATGATTCATTTGGTTTTGCCAATGTGTCTTGTGTAATGGGATCTACACATTAGGACCAGGAAACTGCCTTCCTCTGCATTGGCAGTACCTAGCAAGGCTACCAAAATACAAACAAACAGAAAGACTAAAACCAGCTTTTGAAAGCAAGAAATTTAGACAACATTTTAAAAATAGATTTCCTGTCCTATTTTCTGGAAGCTGAATTCCACCTTACTAGATCACACAGTTCAACTCTTTGTACCAGAAATTTACGCAAGACCCTGCATTACAAAAACAACAGATGTAAAGGGCATTTTTAAAAGAGCAGCAATGTAGTTATTAGAACAAGCCACTTGAATGTTAATGTGAATACAGGTTCCAGTTGCCTTTTAAAAGAGCTGGTCTTCTAACTCCACACAACTTTCCATTTTCTAAACCTTAATATTTTACAGCAAAACTGAAAAAATTAACAGAGGCACGAACACATTTTCATACTGCAATAAGAAATTCTTCTAAAGCAATGCAATCCCATGATTCAAAATCTTGCACAGGCTGCCTCTATATCTTCAGGACTGTATATAATACCATAAAAATGGATGCCTAGAATATCCTTGACTTAAGGAATGCTGAAGTGACATGCATTCACATAGGCAGGAGACAATCAGCTAAATAAGCATCTGGTTAACTTCAAGTAGTTGCCCTTTTCAGGATTATAACTTTCTGTGTCAGCTGTGACTATACATATGCACATATAGATATGTACTTACCAGCAAAGGTTTACAACTGCAACCATAAGTATAAGCTCACTCTCTCCATACTTAGGATGACATTTCTTAGTGGGGTACAATGAGTTTATATATAACATTTTATGTACCCAAATCACATCACTTTTCTTGCTTGTTTCTAGATGTGCCAAAAAAAAAAAAACTGTTTAGGTACTTATTCTCATCTGTTTAGGTATTTTACTTACCTTTTTGATTTCTATAGATTTTTCCGGATATACAGTGAACCCCAGCGTGTTCGCGGTCCGCTATTTGTGAGCTTCAGCATTTGCTGATGATTTTTCCGTGAGATGTGCAACTTCGGCGCGTACGCAGAAGCTACCGCAACCTCAGTCTGATGGCCCCCAACTTCGCCACTCACAATGCCAGCTCCGCCTCCCCACTCGCACAGCCAGCCCCATCCCTGCTCGCCCCCGCCCTGTTTACAGGGGTCACAGTGCACTCCCGCCCCCGTCCTGCTCGCTTGCCGCGGCTTGCGGCACGCCCCCGTCCCGCTCGCCACGCTGGCACTCGCCCGCCCCCCCTGTGCCGGTCCTGTCCTCGGCGCTCGCCCGCCTTGGTGGAGCACAGCCAGACATCTGAAACAAGCCCCGCCCCCAGGCCCCGCCCTCTTCCCAACCTTATTAGGGGAGGGGACATGACTGTGGGCGTGGCATACTCGCCTACATAATGGGTTCACTATCTTTGCAGATTTCACAACTCGCAGGAGATGGACCAGACCCAACAGGCCGCGAGTAATGGGGGTTCACCGTAATTATGAAATACTATTCAGTCAAAAATCCCATTTTTCTGGCAGTTCTTCAAAAATTTATATTATGCCTACTTCACCACTTCCTAAAGTCCCAGTTTTAAGATTTTGTGGTTCAGCAGAAGGCTGTATTTATAAACCAAGAGAAATTGTTTTACATTGAGGTAAAACTCTGCCAATAAAGTTCAGTCAAAGCAGAAGGTATTTTCAGGTCCAGTTCTAACAGCATTTTATCTCCCGTCCCTGCTACCCCCCACCAATTTCTAGTTCTCAGGTCCATGTACCTAAACTGACAGTAACAAACAAACTGTTTTGAAAAATGATTAATTCCTTAACAGTTAGTAAGTACTCCAAAAGAGTAATTCAATAGACTGTCACTAGCATAGGAGTGTTATTTTAATATGCACACCATGGATATTGTTCCTTTATGTTATAGGATCTTTAGGTATGAATTTGAATTTGACTTCTCCCTGTTTTGCAGAATGAACACAAATGATGTCAAATCTCTTTTTGTTCAGGTATAAAACTTGCTGCTAGAGACTAAACACTGAAGTTTGAAGGCACAGCCTTATTAAATATTAATATTCAGCTGGATTTTTGTATTCCATTTCAATATATTTGTGGCCAATAACCATCCATTTTCCCTCACTTGCAGAAGCTGAGCAGGTGTGCAGGTAGCTGGTTACCAAGACAACATACTAGCAAGGGATTAGAGCAGACACTTGTATGTGTATAACTCTGAATAATGCAAACACTGTTAAGTGATACATTTTTCATTATCCAACTATCACATGATGTTTTATGCCATTTATTTTTTTTTTTGCCTGCTGAACATGTTCCTGTTAAGAACCCAATTCAAACCTCACAAGCAAATGTAATTATGGATTCATTATAACAATGAAAATACCACTTTACACATTTCTTCCATGAGCTCAATAAGTAGTTAGACAAACATCTGTTCCATTTCCTACATCTCACATTTAGAGGAACTAAGCAACAAGACACAGACATTTATAAAAACAAAAGTAAGATGAAGAAGTGTATCTGAACTTTAGCAATATATCTGCACTTCACCAGGAAGGCTGGGTACTTTGACAAGGCTTGTCTTTGCAATAATTCTCTCCTCATTGCTCTAGAGACAGATACTGGTCCTTTAGCAACATCTTAAATTTTGCTTTGTTGAACTGTGGAAAGCATTGCAGAACACTTATAAGAGTTATATCAGTGAATTACAGTGTTAAGCAACAACCCTTAATAAAAGAAATAAGCATAGAGAAGACAAATATTAAAAGCCTTTCTCTTCTTAGGGACAATCGGAAATGCACCTATTCCAAACAAAACCTTAAAGGAGATTTGAATATATATCACTACAGACTAATTTTAATGGTTCAATTTTACTTTACACCTACCACTGGAGGCAGAAAACCTATGGCTTTTTCTGTACTTGTCATAGTAATACACACTTCAACTACACCAAAATATGTCATCTAGGAAAGTACAAAATAATGAGCAATGGCCCTTGTTTGATCCACTACAAAACAGACCAACAAACTCGTACAAGCCCAAAGAGGAGGTAGTCAGAGACTTGCTGAGTGGCTTGGACCCTCACAAGTCTATGGGACCAGATGGCATCCACCCGAGGGTCATGAAAGAACTAGCAGATGAACTCGCCAAGCCACTTTCCATAATTTACCAACAGTCCTGGCTTACTGGTGTTGTGCCACAAGACTGGAAATTGGCCAATGTGACACCCATCCACAAGAAGGGCAGGAAAGATGATCCTAACAACTACAGACCAGTCAGCCTGACCTCAGTCCCATGCAAAGTCATGGAACAGATGGTCTTGTGTACCATTACACAGCAACTGCAGAACAACCATGACATTAGATCTAGTCAGCATGGATTTCGGAAAGGCAGGTCCTGCCTGACTAACTTGATCTCCTTTTATGATCCAGTGACTCGACTGGTTGATGNAGATGGGTGTGGACCTCTTCTTCCAGGCTGACGACACCAGAACGAGAGGGCACGGCCTCAAGCTACGCCAGGGGAGGTTCAATCTTAACATTAGGAAGCGGTTCTTCACAGAGAGAGTAATCGCATATTGGAATGGGCTGCCCGGGGAGGTGGTGGAGTCACCGTCCCTGGAGGTGTTTAAGAGAAGACTGGACGAGGAGCTTAGTGACATGGTCTAGCAGGGAGGTGTAGGGCTGGATGACGTCGGGCCCCTTCCGGCTCGGAGTGGCCTGCTAGACTGTGAGGGATCTAGGCTGGTGTTATGCCCTGCGATGTGCTCTCGGTCTCCCTACAGGTGTTAGATGGTGAGTTGGACTAGATGATCCTTGTGGGTCCCTTCCAGCTCATAATATTCTGTGATTCTGTGATTCTGTGATCTATGTTTTATAATTCAGCAAAGCTCAGTCCCCACCTTACTCATGACAATTGTCCATAATATGAGCAGGAGAAATGCTGAAGTTTTCTCATGTAGACAGAAGATATTAACTGCTACTGTCATTCTGTTTTCAGCAACACGAAGGAGAAAGAGGAGAAAGTACTTAGTCCTTCAAACATGTATTTCTGGGAGCAAAATGTTTAACGGCTGCTACTTCAAATTTAAAAATTTCAAAATGAGGAAGATAAAATCTGATGGATATTAATGGGTATGCCTAGGCTTTTAAAAGGCAAAGAATAATAGAAACAACAAGTTCATGTGCTTTTTGTCCTCCATCTATATTGTAACTGCTTCCCACTATGAGCAAGCCTCTTTCCAAAAAGTGTTATCAACACTTGCTCTGCCTCAACACTTTCAGGTGTGTTTCAAACTGTTGATCAAAAGCAAATCTTCCCACAATGCTTAATGTTACCTGGGTTTAAACCTCATTTCAAACTTTCCACTGAGCTCAGAAGGCATAGGGGCATCTGATGGATGTTATGAGCACTTCCAGTAATGGAAACTGTCCTCCTTTCATTTAGCCTAGTGGTTAAATAGCTCAGCTCTCCTGGTGTCTCTGAAAGTCCCACTAAAAAACAAAATACTTTTGAAAACTCTGCACATTCAGGAACTAAGGGTTGAGGGAATGAAGGGTAGAACCTCAACTGCTGAGTACCTAAAAACAGGCTTAGGCTGCTTAAGTTTGTTGGGGTGCAGTAAGTGTTTACATATTTCTCAGTACTGTAGCTTTAGGGCCTTCAATACCTCAAAAAGTCAACAGAAATTAGACTCCCTGAGCTTTGACATGCCTGAGCTTGAAAAACCTTATTCTAGATCTTTACAGATTAAAGATGCAAATCCTGGAAACACTTCAACACATGTGACTGATCACTGGAGAAATCCCATTCAGTTCAATGAAGCAACTTACATGGCCAAAATGGTACTTTTAATTAACTATTTCCAGGATTAGTGGCTTTAATTTTGCTGCAGACTGCTCAGAAAAGATGAGAACTAACCTGTCAACTCCTTAATTAGGCTGGGTTACAATTCTCAGACTAGCTTCCTCCAAAGAAACAGCCATCTGTTTCAGGTTGCAAACACCACTAATGTCTCATCCAATTTTATACTGATTTTAAGAGAAATACCTCTTAAAATCAAAGATCAAATCATGCAAAGAGACACTGGTAGGCTTAATGCATCCACAAACTCACTGGAGTCAGTGCAACTTTGCAATAGAATTAATTTTTTTTAACTTCCATATGACTTCTGCCACCAATGCCAACAAAACATTAGATAGGCTTTGTCAGGATCCCAAGGACACCTCATCAACCACTGTCCCTGCTCAGTGCCCTGGGCCATCACTCCCTACCCCAGAGACTTTGCAGAAGTGCCAGTCTCCAGCTCCCCAGAGCCCTGCTCTGCTGGGCACTGGACTGAATTCTCAGTTATCTATAGTAATGAGGGAAGATAAGAGATAATACAGATTAATCAAAATTCCAGGCAAAAGAAAACTTATTGAAATTACAAATGGTACAAGTCTATTTCAGGCTGTAATTTTGAAAGAACTCAACTAGATCTCTGCATCTACTGCTCTTCACAGAATATTTGTGCCTAACATGCAACAGGGGTGTAACACACAGCTAAAGTTTCTTGCCATTAGAAGGCGGTCCAGTACCTGCACCCCACAAGAAAAATGCTGGAGAAACCCTGGCAAACAGTCAAATACCCACTCATCCACTTGCTCACTCCTCTTCAGCAGGACAGGGAAAGAAAATAGGATGTCAGTTTGCAAGCGGAAATCACAGCAGGGATGTTGCTTACCAATTACCTTCACAGGGAAGGCAGACATGATATGAGGAAAATTCCTTCAACTTATTGCCAAGAGAAACACAGAAACATTAAATTCTTCTTCCTCTCCCTCCCAAACTTGACTTCACTTCTCCAGACTTTTCCACTCTCCAACCCCTGAGTGGAGCAGGGGTAACAGGAGGATGGAGGCATTACAGTCAGTACACAGTGGCTTGTCTCAACCACCCTTTGCTCCCACTCTTTTCCTCTGCTGTCCTTACAGAAAAAATTTGTGAGCCCCTCCTTAGGCTGCAGTATATGCTCAGGTACCTTGAAGCATCTCCTCCTTCTCTGACCTCTGTTTCTCTCTGCTATTTGTCACAATTTCCCTCCTTCTTTCTCTGGCCAGCGATTTTCGACCCCTTGTTAAATAGGTTTCCACAGAGGTGCAACACTCATGGCTGATGGGCTCTACTATGTCCTGTGGTGGGTCCACTGAAGCTGGTCATGCCCAGCACAGGGCAGCCCCCAGCTCTTCTCACAGAGGCCACCACTGCAGCTCATCACTTCAAAACCCTCCGGGGACACACAGTTCAATTCCAAACAGCATCCAGGTGCAACACCTAAAAGTTCTTGGAAAGAGACTGAACAGTATATCAAAGTCTCAAATCTCAGACAGAATTTAATGGCATCATCCACAAGGAATTACAGATTAGAGTGGGATAAGAGATTAAAACAACCCTTGTGGTATAACATAGAGCCCTAGGGATCTTAAGGAACAGCAGGATAGAATTCACCCTCTCAAAAATCGGACCATAAAGAAAAACACTTTATTTTAGCTCTTAGTGATGGTGGGAGATGGTTTACTGAAATTAAAACCTGGTCATCTTCACAACGTAACCACTATTTCTCAACTGTGTTTACATCAGTAGGACTGCAAAAGGCTAAGCAATGCTGACCTCTGTGGCAGCACAGCACAGACGGGTGAATAAGCATCCTCTCTGCTCCAACCACTTCATAGCTATTGGGTTTTGAAATTTTACAAGTCTTAGCCTTTTTTTTTTATTGTGCTCTTATCTTGACCAATTATATAGGGTTTAAGTTGGTGTGTTTATCCAAGTGTTTGTCATTTCAGTTATCTCTGTTGTTGTCAAACTTTGGTCTCTAAGCTTTCTTTGTTAAAAAACATATGCTTGTACCAATACACACTACATTTACCTGCAGCATTTCCCTTGCTGATGCAGACTCTTACATTCATTCAAGGAGGGGTTTTCAAACATGTAACATAAACACAACCCTGTTCAATTTAATTAAAAATGAAAGAGATATTCCCTGTGGTCTACAGCATGCCAAATATTACAGAGCAGAAACTTCAACTAAGAGCTAATCAGATTTTAAAAAACTTGTTTGCAAACACAGGTTTAGTTTAAGCATCCATAAGACTCTAATATGTTATATTTTATTTTCTTGAGGTTATGTATGTTAGTTAAGTCAGAATCTAATTCTACATTTTTAATAATAAACCTAAAGCATTTAATAGCCTTAAATAGCCTTTTAAAGCATTTAAATAGCTTTAAAAGATTTGATACCAACAACAGCCACCCCATTAGTCATTACCACACACACATAGCAGTTTGCACAAATTGTGACGGCCTCCAGTAAAAAAAAAACTGGAAGAGAAGTTGAATGTTCACACCAATATAAAAACAACTCAGGAGCTACTCTTCCATAAGTGATACTGCTTATATACCAAGGTGATATTTTTCAAGAAAAGAAGTTATAATATCAATAGTACCATCTTTCCGTATGTTTGGGGGGGTGTTTTGTTTTTTTAAAATCAAAGCACTGCTGTAATTTAATCTTCTAAATTGTTACTGTAGCCTGAAACTTCTGAATTGCAAAACACTAAGATCTGCATCCTGCTGTTGATTCTTTTTTAATGAAAGAGAGCAAACATTGCTGGTCATCCTCTCCAGCCTTTCAAATACCTTTTACATAATTAACCTCATAGTCATATTGAATTCCGTAGAGTTAAACTGCAGGATTTCTGATAAGGTTTTTAATCAAATCCAAGGCAACTCCAGAAACTGAATATTAGCAGTGTCTACAAAACTGTTCCACCATTTCCTCCCACTAACAGGGGAAAAAAAAAAGCCACCAATTTTGATTATAAAATCTTGTTAGCTTCCATGCTTTTATTGTCTGGAACTAGAAGACTCACGATTGCTTCAGATCTCTTTCTTCATACCAAGAGACAGTTCCAGGCACCTGTAAAGGTAACATTTTCAGCTTGGAACTCCTCCAGGGATTGTTTTGCCTGGACATCCATTTCTGTCAATGCATATAGAGACAACCCTCTTCCACTTCGCACCTTTGCGGCTTCACATCTTCAGGAAGTGATTTTTCAGCGATGAAGGAGGCCCATTTCACAACTGCACATGCATATTCAAAGTAGGCAGTCATGAATATGCAAATTTTTATCCCCCGTGGCCACCTGCACCATGGCTCGGCTCAGGGCAGCTGCCCGCCCCATTCCCCTTGGCTTGGCTCCGAGCGAGGAGGCTTCATACAGTTATGAAAGATTTACACACTCTCAGGTTAGACATGGTGTCCGAGACTCTTGGGGTAGACATCTGCCCAGAGAGACATCGGGACAGCAGCGCGGGCAGCTCCCTGCACTCATGTCCCTAGCCAAGCAGAAAAAGGGTTTTTCCTGGCGTGGGGTGGCCACGGGCACTGGGAAGTACCGACATGAACACCAACATACAGCATGGCAGTGCCAAAACAGCGTCAGAGCGTGGTGTGAGGGTGCGGGACAAATTTGCATATTAATGAGCTGCCATTCTATGCAGATGGAGGGCTTTGCAGGTAGGGGGCAACACCTGCTGTACCGTGGTATAGGAGACCCCGACTGTATACAAAGATGATGAAGGCTACACCACTCACAGTGGCAATTTCTCATCACATTTCTCTAACATGTCTGACCTAATCACTCAGAGGGACAACTAATTGACTTTCTAATTTTGGCTAAGAAGAGCGATGTAAATGTAGTTCACTTGAAGCTGAGGCAATATGGACAAAAAGAAAACAAATGTAAGAACAAAGCAAGGGTGTCAACTCATGCTTAAAGGGGTATAGTATGCCTTCAGTGTGCATTACATGCCGAGACTGTATTTTGACACTCAAATGAAAAACAAGTAACTGCATTCTTTCTGAATACACAATCATCTATTCTTCCTGCTTACATTTAGCACAGATGTAAAACATCCCAACATCCTACAACAATCTCCAGTTGTAGAGTGGAACAATGGAAGACACAAATCCGGTGTGGAACAAAAACAGTCAGATCAAGGGCACTGGCCATGGGAACCTTGCAAAAGCAGGAAGCTAGTTAGATTTGCTTTTTTCTGATGACCCTGAATCTAGAAAGATATTAGATTGGATCTAAGGTGAAAAAATGCAAAACCTCATTGAGTCCTGCTGGTTCCCAGTACATAAGCAGCAGAATTCTTGAAGCCTACCTAGCATTTTTCTATCATCCTGGTACAGACACACGCAATCAAATATTTCTTTAATTCCTGAACTCGAAGTAAATAGATAGCCAAAAACATGTATCCTAAAGCTGTTGCTATTGGCTCACCTGTACCTGTTAGAAGAACATACTGAATGTCATCTTAAAAAATCTCCATCATATGCACACACACACACTTGCCTTGAACAGACACCTATTGCAGATGCAGCTCCAGCTACTCCAACATGCCTTTGTTTTACTTTTGGAATTAATTTCTGAAAAACTGGTGTTAGGGTGCCAGGGTACTCAAACCTTTATAGCAAAAAGCTGTGGGTTTCTGAGAAAAATTACAATCCACATGAAGTCAGCTCAGGTTCACAGGGACTTTTGTCTCCTGCCCTGATTTTCTCCTAACAGGCTGGTTCTGCAAAGACACTGGGGGGGTCTTCACTCAATATTATAGCACTCCAGTTTTGGGCGAAGTCAGCATTAGTATTGCATGACAATCTGGATTCATTTCTAGTATAGTGCTACAACCTAGTAAACTCCCTAGAAACCCAAGCAGCTCTCCATGGACCCGACCTGGCCCTAGCAGGACTCACATGGTCAGGCCATGTCCAGACACAGCAGAACTACTGAAACGAATCCTGTAACATCACAGTTCAGTCCGAATCTTACAGCACTGGAGCTATCAAACCCTGCTGGAACTGATCAAGCTCTTCATGAGCCAAACCGAGCAGTTCAGCCATAGTCTTTCATTGTCTGACCACACATTGACTGTCAGAACCCAATCATATCCCTGCACCTGGACGGAAGATAGGGACATCTCCCTCCCATCACTCAGCATTATTTCCTTGGGTCACAGACTGCTTCAGCTTCCAGAGCACTACAGTCTGTCAGGTGGATAGCTCACAGTGAACTCACCTTACACAATCAGACATGGATCTTTGAGTAAAGCTAACAATGGCACCGTACCACTGGTAATTTTTTCTGTGTCCTTTTAAGCAAGGTTATTTAATTTCTGTGCCCTTGATTAATTTCTGTGCTTCCACAGAAGAACCAGATAAAAATTAAAAAAGCCCCCCTGCTGCTTTGCAGTTTCAATTTGCTTTCAAAAGGTAACAAAAAAAAGCCATGAATTGTGCACAAAGAATTAGACTGGTGCATGCAGTTTAGATTAATTCAGAACTCGCTGTATAGTTACATCTTTGGCATGAAGCAATTAAAGCTGGCTAAAATTTTTTTAAAACCATGTTGCTTTTGCACCACTCCAAGATGTGATCTTTCTTTGTTATGTGAACTTTCTTCAGAAAGAAAAAGCCGACACTGAAAGTCTGTAAATCCCCTAACTGCTAGACTTATAAAAACCCCAGAAAGATAGATCAATGCATTCAAATTCTTCCACTGAAACAGTTTAAAATTCTGGGTTAATTTGTGATTTGCTCCACTGGCAACAGAGCTGCTCTGGAATATTTCAGAAATACTGAGCCTCTTCTTCAGTAAGTCACAGAAGGCCCAATGCTAAAAAGAAGTCTCTAACTCCAGACTAAAAGATCTACCTGTAGTACTTTTTGCAGAAATGCATGAAGCTGATGTGTCTTGTTTTTGTTATTTGAAAGACCACTGACATCATCCTTTTGCTCGCCCACAACCATTTTCTTCCACATAGTTGCTAAAAACCCAAAAACTCTCCATGAGGTGTGTAGCAATGTTGAATTTCTTGAAGGAAACAGTAATAGAGCCTTTAAACTAACCTCAATGCCAAGGGAAGAAAGTCTTGCAAGAGAAAAGTCCAGCCTCGACTAGTTACTAACTTCAGGTGAAGGAGAGAGTAAAAAGGGATCTTACATTTGTAAAAGAATAACTTCTGAATGTGTTCTGCTATCCAAAAACTCAAGCATGTCCTCAGATCTCATGAGATACAGATACAATGGCAGTGGTGCTGAAAATGAACCAGATGGACTGGAAGGAGAATAGAGTATGAAACAGTCCTTCAGCCACACTGTCATTACAAAAAGAAACAAAACAAAAACGAACAAAAAAATCCCACATCAAAATAAACTAACAAAAAAGTTAAACACACTCAGCACATGAAAGAAGCATGAAGTTCTCCCCTGGAGTAGAGGAGACCTCACATGAAATGTACATATAACTCCCAAAAGAAATCACTATCTCCACTCATTTTCAAAAAAAAAACCCTGATGTTGAACAGTGGAGCAGACACATGACAGCTAATAAGAATGAGTTTTCAGGGATAGAAATTACTGAGATGGAAGGAAAACCCAAAGAGCTTATTGCTGTCAAGTCTGGGTGGCAGAACAATCTTAATCACAGAACACCAAAAGAACTGGTACATGAAATTGCAAGTCTGATAGCACGGATATTAAATAAATCCATCAAATGAGGGAGTACCACATGACTGAAGAAAGCCAAATATGGTACATATACTTGGGAGGAAAGACAGAGAGGAAAAAAGTAATTTTGTTAATACAGACACATCAGTCATTTACAGATAGAACAAAAATCTGGACAAAAGAATGGAAAACAAAAGCATATCAAATGAATTACAGAAGAGCAATCATGGCACACTAGTCCAAACTGTCTGTCTTCTTTTATTCCCTCAAAAATTGTTGCAAATATAATCTGTTTGGATTTTAATAAATCATTTGGCAAAGTCCTACATAGACTAAATTGAGAAGAGTAGGAAAAGTCGGCAAAAGTGTAAGAGGGGTAAATCAGATTAACTACTTTTGAGAATAAACATAAGCAAGGGGAAAGAACCTAGAAAAAAGTGCATTCATGAGCAAGTCCTTTCACAGTGATCTACCAGGGCAGAGTTGAACATCAGAAGGGAAGAAAAGCATAACAATACACCCAAAATAAGGTTTAACAATGCAAGATGCAGCACCTGTAACAAGTGCAGGTGCAGGATGATTCCAACCTATTAGCATGGTACCATCACAAGACCAGGAAAGTGCTGCCAAGAGAACAAACAAATGCAACTGGTATTTCTTTCAGAACTGTTTTGGAGAAGGGCCCTGAAGTTGGCCAGAGGCTTGAGGTGAACCACTACACTGAGCCTCCTAAAGAAGGCCACAAGTTTTCTGCAGCCGACTTAAGTCTTCAATCTCAGGAAAGTTCAAAAACTACAACCCTCAAATTGAGCATGAACCTGGTCACCTCATACTGACCATTACGCTGTGGAAACTGTACTTCCAACAGTCTATGAATTAGTAAGCTCAAAGGTATTTCAAGTGTGTCTACAGAGGCACACTTGCAGCAACAGTATAAGATTTAACAAGACTAAGTGCCGGGTTCTTCACTTTGGATGTAACCACCCCATGCATCGCTACCAACTGGGGAATGAGTGGCTGGAGAGTGGTGAAATGGAGAAGGATTTAGGAGTAACGACTGACAGAAAGCTCAGAATCAACCAACAGTGTGCCCAGGTGGCTAAGAGGGCCAATGGCATCCTGGTCTGTATTAGGAACAGTGTGGTCAGTCGGACTAGGGAAGTTATCCTTCCCCTGTACTCGGCACTGGTCAGACCACATCTTGAGTACTGTGTCCAGTTCTGGGCTCCCCAGTTCAAGAANCAGTGACATGGTCTAGTTGGTGGGGAGTTGGACTAGATGATCCTGAGGGTCCCTTCCAACTCAGAGTTACCTGTGAAGTCTACTGTACAGCATGTTCATGAGGTAAATGTCATGCTTTTTCATGTAAAAAAAATACTGATTTATCGAAGCCAAATATAAAAAACCAAAAAGCAGTCCTTCAAACCAGAGATCAAAGAGGATTATGTGGACATTTGTTAATACGGGCAGAAATAAATTTAAATTCAAAATGACAGGGACTTGACTGCTAAAAAGTTTTGTTCTAGAGCAGCTTTTCAACAAAAGGAACAACAGGGAATTTTTTGACTGATGCAAGAACGAAGCTAAGCTGTTTCTAAGGAGAAGCTCCACCTGCAGAGGATTATATGCTGCACATGGCCATATAATGTAAGCAGAGACTGAATCCCGTGATGGGGTAGCACTGCCCACCAACTTCAACATCAAACCAAGCCAAATCTGATCATGCCATCCCATTCTTCTCCTTCTGCTTGTGTGTGTCACTTACCCACTGTATCTTTCTCCATTCAGATAGCAAACCCTCCAGGACTGTGACTTGTTAGGTACACAAATGGTTCCTGACAAAAGTCCCATTAAAGCCTGGAGGCTTTACCAAACAAACTTAGAAATGGTGCAGCTGTGAGTTAAGCAGAGGTGACTAACAGGTGGACAGGATCTATAAGCACAGTTAGTGAAACTGATGTCTAAAGTCACAGTGCAACAGGAATTTAGACTGGCTGAGGTGTTAGACCACACAATTTGCATTTGCTTCCTCCCATATGAAACTGGCAAAACTCATACTACAAACTCAATCATATAAAATATTGAACACATAAATAAAAAAAACCTCAAGATAAATCCTGTTTTGTATAAACTTCACCCTAGTTAAATCATGACTCAAGTTTACATCTAGTAAAAACATATTTTGGCAAAACAATGCAAGAATGGAGTAAATATCTACATACTATGATTTTTCTAATCAATATGTATATATTTTAATATTATTATTATATATATACATGAACATTTTACACAACAAAAGTATAAATGCTCTCTCAGTTTCAGTGCCAGACACTTATCTCTGCATGAGAAAACTCAAAGTGCAAATGCAGTGGCAGCACTTGCGTTATGCAGACAGGCAGAAATTAACGTGTAAAACCTGGTACCCAACCCCTTCTCTAAAGACAGAATTAAGGCTCTCACAGGGATGCCTGTCCCACACTTGTGTAGCTCTTTACGGAAACCAGCGAGAGACGAGGGTTGAGGACCTCTCTGAGCAGCCACAGAACCTTCCAGAACTCCAATCTTGCAAGGCAATTTCCCTACCTTTCCCATTCTGAGTTCCCAAGGGCCCATGTCCACATCCCTCCTGTGTTGTTCCTCCCTTCTTTCCCCCTTCTGACACAACTGGGCTTATATTTCATCTGCATTTAAACAACCTGCTGGTCACTTGGCGCTTTGCATACAGAAGCTGTTTTTCTGTTTCAGGATGCAATTTAACCTCAGCCTGCAGCAACAAGGAACTTATTATGAATATCTGCTCAAACATACAGTAACCCTGGGCTGCCACATTCTTGCTTGCTCAGCGAGGATGGAACCTCTGCTGCTTAATTGCACAGAGATGACAGGTAAGCTTTCAGAATTTTATTACTGACATATTTTTCAGAAACTTCTAAACTTGGCAAAAATTAAATAGAAGCAAAGTATTTCCCGCTAAAAATGCAGGCTTCTGCCAAATCTACTCTGCAAAGCCCATGACACTGTGGTTGAAGAGTCTTTTGGAAGTGACAAAAAAATACTTTTCCACACACACATTTATTCTAAAAATAACCCCAAACATTTTGATGAGCCAACAAACAAAAAAGGCAGAGAGCATGAAAACTTAATACCAATACTTAAGAGTTTATTACAGCTTACAGCGAGGAAGCTAGGAATACTCTTTCTATCAGGCCTACTATCTTACAGTTCAATACACCAAATGTTTTTGGTGCCTTGAGTACCATATTAAACTCACTCCAAAAAACCAGACTACATGCAGAGCAAAAGATGTTTACTCTGGCAGAAATATCAGAAACCATTTAGAGTTACAAAAACTTCCTAGAGAAGGTTCTCTTTTTAATCTTGGAAAAGGCTCGATAAACTCAGGAACTTCATCTGGTACAGATGAAATTGGGAAACAATTTTAGGCCAGAAAAAAAACATAATCAGCACCAAGAACTACTTTCAGCTTTATGGAAACCACAAATAGGAGTCTTGGAGAACAGCAATACCAGCTCAATAAGCTCCTGTGGGAGCTGTGGTCAGCAGAAATGCTAACTCCATTGTATTAAGTGTGGAGAGGGGGGAAAAAACAAAGGAAAAAAAGAAAAGAACAAAAGATGCATATTGACTAAGAACTGGACACAATGTTTCCAAAACTGACTAATGGTATATGCCAGCTTGGCAAAGAGCAGACTGGCTCTCTCTGTGTCCTTCAAATCACAGTGGCATGTTGAACACACGACTTTAACCAAACTGCGGCACTGAAAAGCCTATACATTAGAGAAGGACCAGAACAGACTAAATTATTCCTTTTTTTTTTTTGATGGCAAGGCTAGAGGTAAAGCAGCACTAGAGGAAACAGCTTAACAAGTCATAAGGATGACAGCACCACCAGCACTGTGCAGGGAGGGAGCCAGGCAAGTCTTTATTGCTGCTGGTGATTGCACAGTAGGAAGAGTTTATTCACAATGTAGCAAGTTAGCCAAAACTGTCCTTTCTCCCAAACTAAGGACAGATGGCTGAAAAACGTACCACACAGTCTGACAGTGCTCCTCTAGTAAATTCTGATCCTGACAGTGTCAACATCTACAGCACAAAGCTCAAAGAATGCAAGGGGAAAGAGCTGGAGTACTGCTCAGTGGTTTCAAGGATGTGTGGGAAGCTCGCAAGTAATGGTGGGCAACCAGACGAAAAAGAGGCATCGTGAAGTATAAAGGCAACTGGAAAGTGGGGAGGATATCAACTTAAGCAGCTAGGTGAAGAGAGAACAACACTATAGGAAACCAGACTTCATAGACACAAATATTCACAAGCTATTGTTCCTTCATTTGTTGTGGTTATGTCCCATCCAAACAAAACTTGCTGTGGTAAGGGTTGTAGAAAGAGGGAAGGAAGATGGATAATACAACATTCTTCTATATCCCACTCCAAATGCCTCTGCATCTAGCCCCTGCTAGACATGCATGCAGCCTTTCTCACTTTCACTCCTCTCTGTAATGCAGTTTTATGAGTGTGAGGGAAAAAAAAGGCTGCTGGAGCACACAGGTGGGACTCTCACATCTAATAACTTCTCAAATATTACTGCAAATCCCTTGCCTTTCTCTCCAGAGACATCTTATTCCACCTATTATTTCATTTCCTGTTTGTTCCATTGTAAGTTTCCTCATTTAATTTCATGCAGCTCAGCAGAATAACATCAAGCAATTAAAATTAAGCACATATAACACTCACAAAAATACTGCAGAAGTCTCCAATGTTCTCTACATCATTTGAATTAATTCACATTTCACAGATACCGGCCTATGATGCCTCTTTCACTCTGCACTTCACTCCCATTTGCAGATATTATAGTTAAATTATATAATTGAATCATTATTCATCAGCAAAACATCTAATTATCCACCAGTTTTATACCTTCGATGTCTCGTATTAGAATCATCCCAGAAATGGTGAGTCCCAAGGCAGGAGGGTTTCAGCAGCAGCAATGCAACCATTGATCTTGGCAAGCAACCACACCATAGGTTTTAACTCACTGTAGAAATTACTACAGAAATTGCTCCACACCTAAAATATAACCTTTAATTTGAGAACAAAGCCCATTCTCCATTCTCACAGTCATGAAATTGTTGACATGAACCGAATGAAATGCAGTCCAATATCATCTTCCTTACTCTGGAGACAGCCTGAGTAAATCTGAAAAATTAAGAACGGAGTTGTTCAGCTAATCAAGTTGATTCAGAAACCTAAACTGGGGAAGGGGCAGGAGGGGAGGAGGGAAGGTCTTAATAAATTTTATGTCCCTGATGAGCTTCTCAGGAGCATCCAGTTAAAATTGTCAATCTAAATTCCAAACTGCTGAAGTGTTCACCATCCTTTACTAAGCTATAAAAAGTTGAAACTTTTTCCAGAAGTTGCTAAATGATTTCTAGTTTCATCTTTGCAATTCTGTGCTGGTGCACCAAAAAATCCAGCACAGGAGCCTGCAAGGCAATCTCCACTGCAAGTCTAATTTATCCAGAAATCACGTAACACAGAACAATCTCTCTGAATACCATGTTTCAAGTTATCATGCATTTATTCACTCAGTTCTTAAAGCACAGTTAAAACACTCATAAGGGGTTTAATTTCTGAAGCCACTAACAAATACATCTTCCATAACTTAAAATCACAAGGGGGTACCCACATGCACCTCACAATTCCAGGCCAATTATCACATTGTTTGGGACTGAGCTCTTAAAACAACCAGTGAATTACAACATGAAAATAACAGTTTCCAAATTGTTCTATTGAATACAGCCGAGAAACCTGAACAAATCCTCTGCTTGTATAGATCCATCTACTTCAGCTGAGCTCTGTTACAAATAATTTCAGCTTTATTACTTACAAAGTATGCAAGTAAAGTAACAATCCATTTGAAATTAAAGATCTCTGGAACTTTGTGTAGATCACCACATAATTATTAAGATAACAAAATTAATAAGTTTTCTATTTCAGCCTTGGTGGTTTTCATAGTTCCCACTGTTGTAGAAGTGAGACTGTACTTAGGAAACTGCTTTAAATTCTGTACAGCATTTTTCTATATAGTTAAAGATGCTGAGTCTTTCCATTATCACAGTTATTCCCAGACTATGAAACTCCTATGCTTTCTACCAGCTGGATAGATCTTTCCCCTAATTTCAGGATAATCAACTCTTCACATAATGCAGCTTTAAGATCTGAGAGAGCACAATCCAGCCATTTGTTTCAGCCAAGCAAACAAGAGACACAGTGAACATTGTAAGTTTCACTTGTAAAAGCTACTGTCCCTTAAAATGGGAAAATAAATATTTTCCAATTTATTTACAAGTTGTTTATCCAATTCATGCAGCTCAATAAAATTAGAAGTACATTGTTCTGCCCTGCCTCCACCACATTCTGTTTTATTTTGGGCTGAAACCACTGCTCACTTTCCCAATACATTTCAAACCAAATAACCATCAACCTTCCCATATGGTCTCAAGAACACATTTGACTTTGGTTTTGTTTTCCTCTGCTTCAACACCTCCTCAGATTACTCAGCTTGATTCTCTCATATCAAACAGCCATTAACAACCAGTCTTGTTTTATTTACTACCTCCTCCTGGGTTTCACCCACTCAAGATCTCCCTTATGGTTCTTCAAACCTGAAGCTGGATGGTGCCGAGCACACGGTGCCTGTTTCCCTGTACTACAAATTCATGCTACAAACGTCAGTGTGACTCAACTCCAAACGACCATTAGAACAGTATTTGCATTAATTGTTACTTATTTCTGACAGCCCTGGAGAGCCTTCACATTAAGAAGTGGTCTCTTGATACCATTTTAAGCTTGCCATAACATGGCAAGCAAAGGTCTAAATGAACAGATTGATATCAGAGGGCACACTAGAAATACACATTAAGAAAAGCTACATGGAAAGCAAAGAAGTTGCCACTCTCTTATGTTTTAACAGAAGATGTACACTATGAAACTACCATAAACTGAGAAGATCTTGTTTTAAGGAAAAACACTGAAGTCCAAATTAATTGTCACAAAGCACAGTGTTCCTACACACCGTAAAAGAAAGTCATGTACATTGAATGTGAAACATTTCCCATTATACTCTTTTAAAGCAGAAAAAGAACTTTTTTAAAAAGGCAAATCTTTGTACAACAGACCCAAGGAAAACCTTCATTCTGGGCCTGTTATTGAGCAATTACTCACCACACCATGTTACATGCCTTCCTGAGGCACCAGATTCCAGCTACCATCAGAATTAGAGTAGTAATTCAAACTACAGTGCTTAAACCAGGACTTAATCGCAACACTTCAGAAACATGGAGTAAAGCAGCAGTACCTCTTTCCCAAGCTGACAAACTTTGCTTTTATGCAAATTTGTGATACTGTTCTTTATTGCTTTATTTCAGCCTATTAGCAGGAATATATGACTTTTCTCCAAGTAAATGCAGTAGTGCTCTACTATATTTTTTAGTAATAAAAGAAGCAGCTCAACATCAGAACAGTAATAGATGAAGAATAAATAAGCCATCATAAAGTAGTTAGAATGAGGAAAAAAAATTATAAATAAATATTCAAAAGAGTTTATAAAGAACTACGCACAGACACAGCTGTATTCAACATTATTAAAAACTTTGAATCCTGAACTGTTGCTTTTGCTTAATGTCATACAAAATGTGGGTGTTCCCATGTCTCTGATGTAAATGCCAATGGCCATTACAACTAGTAAACAAATGAAAAATAAAAACAGTCCACAGACTTCAGAAGAATCAGAAAAATGGAGGAACAGACCTTTCAGTCATGTGAAAACCAGAAGAGTTCAGCACCTATCCTCTTCTCCAAGTGTCAGGGACAGTTTTTTAAACCAGCCCCACCAGGGAGGCAGCCAAATAAAAGTCTTAAGTCCAAGGTTCATTGTCCAAGGTTCCTCTCCAGACACAATATGTGAGAAAGCATGCATCACCAGATGTCCAGCCAGTGAACCCTTCTGCACACAGATGGAATGCCATACACGCCTGCCTATTGCCCTGGCATCTCCCAGAGCAACTAGAAGCACCAACCATCAAACTTCTTGTGTCATACCTATGATGCTACCAGGGGTACAACACCTCTAAGCATCTTCTCCTACCCAGAGTGTTATTATAGGACAACAAACCAAAGGTACCTCAGGGAAGATCTTGTTGAAGACGTTACTTAGGGATGTTGCTCTCTGTTCCACCTCTTAGCTCCCCACTGAACACAACACTTACTTCAAAGTCTCTCTCTCAATGAAAAACAGAGGAACAAAGGCATCTCCAGTACCTATACCACCTATTGAGAACTTTTTTTTCCCCTAGGACCACAGTTACATGCTATCAAAACTAACAGACTCTCCCAGAAGAAGCCAGTGCCCTCCATGGCAACCACAAAGCCGAGTAACTCATTCTTGAGAAAGTTAAGCTGATCAGGCCTTATTCTAGAAATTAACAAAAAAATTCCTCTCCCTTCCTGAACTACAGCCATTTCACACATAAGCACAGCCTCAGAAGAAGTCTTGTCAAGGTAAAATGGCTACAAAAGAAGAAAAAGACATCTCTGAGATCATGCTCTGCTGTGCACTGAAGCCTAAACGAGTGGAAACTAGTGAGACAGAGGTTTTAAAACCCCATTGTCGCCTTTACTCCTTATTTCCTCTCCTCCTGACCAGAGGCTGACAGAAAAATTTCTTATTGTTAAAAGATACAAACAAGACAGTCAAAATAGCTCAGAATCCAATCACAATTCCTCACCCTGTTGAATTAGCTTTAAGCTGATCAGGCCTTATTCTGATTTGGTTTTTCCTATCACACTGCTAACTCCTTTCACTCAGGACGAATAGCCTGACCTGAATACCCAACAAGTCACAAAAAATGTATGAATTCATGCTAAAATGTCCCTTTAAGCATGCTAGTATAAAAGCTAAGTGCTAAAGTTGCCACCTGGCTCCCGTAACCATCTGGCAGACTCTTATTCTTGCTGCAAGGTATATGAGGAACCACTAAAATCCTGACCACACCAAATAACATTATGCCATTTTTTCTATTCAAGCTCTGGAAGGCACTAAAATTGTCCCATGATTGGGCTCATTCATAGGACCAGAACCAACACGAAGACTATATGCCATAGAAAGGTGACCCTTGAGAGAAAATTGGTTCTGGGATCAAGCTTTTCAAGTTGAGAGCCGCTATCTTCAAATTTCCCCAAAATTCAGGTAAAAAGGAATGGGGAGACGAAACTGTGTGATTTCACTCCTTTAAAAAAAGGATTGAGGTACACAAAGCCTTAATTCCACCACAGTATGCGCCCACACGGGTGCTGACAGAGCCCAGCCACCCTGGAGTCATGTCTAGCACTTTCTCTTGGTTATCTCACACAGATGAGGCATTAGCAAGGACGGCTGTTCTGCAACAGCTGTCAGACCTTGTGTTAAGGTGACTCTTTCAAGATTTAAGATAAGCTTACAACAAAGACGAATTTTCACAGGCTACTTATCATGAATGAGAAGAATTTTACCTTTAGTCCCTGCTCTACCTGGATTGAAAGAGAAATACTGACTAATCCTTCTGTTTGGCTGTCTCGAGCTCCACTACTTAACTTTTCCTTGCAGCCAAGAGATGCAGCAGGGCACTTCAGCGTCAAAAATCACTCAGACCTTTGACTATAGGGTCATGTGCAGCCTCACTCTACTATTAGAGCTGTGTAATTACAGCAACACTGAGTTAGAGAAGGTCTGGTTCTCTTTCAGAGAGGTTCTAAATACTAGAACAGTTTAAACTACTTTTTCCCTTGCTCTTAGCTCTAGGAAGTTTACTATTTTCATAGTGGAAGGAAATGAGCCAATGCAAAAGAGGTAATCTGGTAACATCCTATTTCTTCTTTCACTTCTTCTATCCCTAGAAAGTAATGTAAAACCTAGTGAATAGGTAATATCTTAATTACCAAGAACAATCAACAATTAAAAACAGATTCATTAAAGTGATATTGCTTTCATGTATTTCTGAAATGAAGTCTAAACCACTTTACATCTCTTCAGCGTAAACTGAAAGACTAAAAATCTATTTAAGAGACTTCTTCAAAACGGACTTTCAAAACACCAGACCACTGCCGTGACGTGACCATCTCAGGAGGATGGGCACGGGCAGAAGGAAGCCCATTTCTGCCGCGGTGGCCACTGCTCACGCCGATGGGTCACTTACCTGCCCCACGGCTCCAGCTCGGCACAGCCGCTCGCCCGCGCTCTCAGCCCGGTTTGGGGCCGGGATTCACGCACCGCACCGGCCCGGAGCGGAGCGGAGCAGACCGGGGAGGGAGCGGCGGGCGCCGGACGCAGCACAGAGCGGCCCTGCCCTCTGCGGGGGCCGGGAGGTACTGCCGGGCCATGGCCCCGCCCGCACACCTGCAACCCCGGGGCCGGGCGGGCACACCTTTATACCAGCACGGGTCTAATACGAAAGGATAACCGCGGGATAACGCGCGGCGCTTGACACTCGCGGGCTCCTTGTCCCCAGTCACGGGCAGAGCCTGACTGGAGCAGTGACCGCCAGGTACCGCACCTGCGGCCGCAGCCCCAGCTCCCGGGCACGGCAGCCGGCGAAGCGGACAGCGGCGGCAAAGACACCCCTGAGCTGCTCCCGGGGCCCCGCTGGCAGCTCGCCCTGCCGCCTTCCATCCGCTCCGCCGTGCGGGGAACGGCCCTGGGAGCTGCGCGGCGGGGAAAGGAGGTCTCGCCCGCCAGAACGTGCGAGCTGCGGGCACAGGTGCTGTGTAGCGAGGCCTGGCCCCGCAGTGTGGAAGCCCCCGAGTACCACATCTGCTGCCTCCCCCGTGGCCACGGCCTGTCTCATGACCCCTCAGGCCGAGCGAGGTCCCATTCATTGCCCACTAGCTCCATCCTTCCCTCCACCTCTCCCATGTCACTGTTCATCTCACAACCTCACAGGTACCAATTTATCATCACGTTTTTAAAAAGGCCCTCAGACAAGCCCTCCGAAGTCTGATCACTTAAGGTATCTCACCCTCGGGGGCGCTAATATGATCGTTGTTGCTGAAATAGTACAAGCAGTAGCCGTACTGCTTTATCCTCCGGAGCTTGCCACGGTAATACAGGAAAACCCAATATGTGGTCGAGATAAGTATATGGATAGAAAAGTTTGTTTACGTTTAGGCTTGGTGTGATGGAGTGGATGCTCATTGAAAGAAGCATTTCAAGGACCTGGAGGGCTCCTGTTATTGAATCCTCAGTGCTGTGACTCAGTATGTGGCAAGGGTTGTAAATCCTCTGAGAGATGTTTTCATTCTTAGATGCTCTTAACACACAGCAACAGTGGCAAGAAACGTCTTCATTTTTTCCTCTGCAGCTGGAGCTGGCTTTTATTAGCCGAGTCTTGTGCTCCCTAGGTTAGGCTACTACCTAGTAATTTACTGGGAAGAGCAGCTTCTGTGTAGAAAAATAGGAAACAGCTGATCTGCGATGCAAAGGAGACATTAGAGGATTTGGTGGGGTTTTCGTTTTTTGTTTTGGAGGGTTTTTTTGAGTACATCAATTGAGAGGAGCAGTTTTACTAGTAGCTAGAGTTTTCTCTTTAATTGCGCATCACCTTCAAGGTCCCCATCTTCAAAGGGGATTAGCAGGTGAACCAGGTTAATAGCTCAGTCATTAGGTTTGTTTCTCCTTCTCCTTCCTTCCTAAGGATGCTATCTATGATTAACAACTAGTCAGGTTTCTCAAGCCCAGTGTTGATTCCTCAGAAAGAAGGACAAGATACATACATACAACACAGTAATCTGAAAGGTGAACTCTCCCTGGTAATAATATTCCTCTCTGTCCAGAAAGGACACTGCTGAACTGATTGACAGCATCATAATCAACTCCCCGAGAAAGTAAAATCTCCATGGTCCCGTTCAGTACGCTTCCTAATAACTCTGGTACTATGTATGCAGAGATCAAACTGATGGAAACAGGCAAAAGTCACAAGAAGAGTAAATCATCCGTGAAATCTAAGGACTAGATGTGAAATATCTTGGTTTCTCGACTTGTTGAGGAACATATTCAGTGCAGGTAGCTCGGTGTGCAGCTGCAGGGGGAGCTGCAGACTGAGCTCTGGGTGAAGGCGAGGTGCCATGAAATACTGACTCCTTCCATACCAAAGGGGCCGGGGATTTGTGGCCTAGCCAGGGGTCCAGACACTCAAAAGACACAGCAAGAGCCAAGGACCCCCAGATTTTCCTGAGTTTAGGCTGTAACGGGATAAAAGCTCAGGGGTTTCTTTGTTCGTGGTCCCTCATTGGAGGCACCAGCTCGAGCTGTTTTTTGTTACTTAGTTATTGCACCACTTTAGTGCAGGGGTGAGTGTCCCCACCTCTCATGAGGAAACCGGGGGTTCAATTCCCGCCAGGGAGACAGTGGTGCTGTTTAAGAGTTGGACTCAATGATCCTTGTGGGTCCCTTCCAACTCAGAATATTCTGTGATTCTCTATGATTTAAAGATCCAGATGACTGAGACTGCTACGGGAAACCTGGTCTCACTGTGAGTGTGGTTGGGGTGTCTAGCTGCAAAGGGACTTTGGTCCCTGCTCAGGTGTGAGTGTGACTGCCAGAGTGGCTCTTGGATGGTCAGACAGTGAAGTTTCCTTAACATTTACCTTACCTTGACACCTCTTGACAAAGATAGTTATTAACTAGTGATGAGACTTGTCATTTCTGCAAGTATAAAAGCCTTGGTCATTGCTGAGAGTGAAATACTGACAAGCTACCAATTGCCTTGCTCAGTATGAGACTGCTCTTCCCATGAAGTTTGCCACACAACTGCCACTTAAACAAGGCAGAAATAAATGTCAACAGCTTTCAGTAGCAAAATAAATGCACATGCTACACAACTTGGCATTAAACGTGCGAGAGGTCAGCAGCAATTAAGTCCTGTCAATTAACTAAATGAAATCGAAGTGCATTTCAATTTTACGAAGATAAACATTTTTTAAAAGATGCTTAAGAATGCTTATCTTGTTCAGTCCAAATGGTACTCCCATGTAGGTTTCATACATAAATCCCTGTATTTCTAAAAAGCATGGCATAGCTTTCAAAGCATTCATACCACTGACCTCAACGCTGCAGTTAGAGGAGGGGATATGTAGCAGTCACATCGATGCCACTGCTGTTTGCCTATTGCCTGTATAGAAAGTAACCTTTAAAGAAAACAAACAACAGCAGCAACAACAACAACAAAAAAAGCAAAATCAACTATGGGATGGGTAAATAGAGAAAATATAGTATCATTTTTGGAGTGTCACCACAGTGTCATCGTATGTCACAGCTGGGTTTTCTGTCAGTACACAATAGCACAGGGCAACTCAAATACATGCAACTTAAGTGCTGTAACCCCCCTGCATTTCTCCTGTTATTCCTGGCTTTTTGTCTTTTCTATTCTGAAGCATCAAAGTTACCATGGAAACAAGCAATGGCATTTATGTAGATATTTGTGAGCCCTACCCCATACATGCCATGTGAAGTGTCTTCATTAATGGTGTGACCCACATCTGGTGGAGCACATCCCTGTGGAAGGACACCCTGCAGTAGGGTATGGGTAGTGGCAGAATGAGACAGTGCTGGGCACTTCTCTGGAGACAGGCTCCAGGAGCAGGGTGAAATGCCTCAGAGAAGGAGACTTGTAATTCACAGGTTCACAGGTTATTCCGAGTTGGAAGGGACCCTCAGGATCATCTAGTCCAACTCCCCACCAACTAGACCATGTCACTGAGCTCCTCATCAAGTCTTTTCTTAAACACCTCCAGGGATGGCGACTCCACCACCTCCCTGGGCAGACCATTCCAATGAGTGATCACTCCCTCTGTGAAAAACCTCTTCCTAACATTCAGTCTAAACCTCCCCTGGCGGAGCTTAAGGCCATGTCCTCTCATTCTGGTGTCGTCAGCCTGAGAGAAGAGATTCACACCCCCCTGGCTGCAACCTCCCCGCAGGTAGTTGTAAACAGCAATGAGGTCACCTCTGAGCCTC
>WEKX01019452.1:37609-87938 GCA_013390025.1 Pitta sordida
TGTCAAAGGCTTTGCTAAGGTCCAAGTACACAACATCCACGGCCTTTTTATCATCAACCAGGCTAGTCACCAGATCATAAAAGGAGATTAGGTTGGTCAGGCAAGACCTGCCTCTCCGGTCATTTTGCAGTTGCTGCGTAATAGCACACAAGACTATCTGTTCCATGACTTTGCCAAGTTCTATGGTATCTAGGGTTGCTTTAATATTCCTTCTACAATTGCTGAGAGGAGGAGGAAGTCAACAGCTTTCTCAAAGCTGGAGGAGCAGATAAGACACAGGACTTGAGACAAATATTTTGGACACATTGTAGGGACATTTTTTCCCCATGCTGTGGGGAAGAGTGGAATTGTGACGTCCAGCACCACATGCAATTTCTTCAAGACAAACATGTCATGGCAAGAATTTTGGGTATTGTGGCATAAGGACATAGGGTCTATTTAATTGAAGCTTGCCTTAATTTTCTGACCATCAAGAAGATGTATTTCAGTAATAAAATAACCAGAGGACAAATCTGCAGACACTGGTGTCACATTGGAAATTTAAAACATGAGTGGATGGCAGTAAGCAGCAGACAGAAGCAGAGTCTTAAAGATCTTGCACCATTCTGTTTAATCAGGTGGACTTCGATAACAATTTGCATCAGCATTTTGACTCATAAGGAAGTTCAGTCATGAGAACTGGGACAGTATAAACAAAGAACAGAGTGAGTTTAGATGCTATGAAATTAGGGGGACAATTCCATCTACTTAACCCAAAACTTTCAAAAAATGATTAATCAGGTTTGTTTGCCCTAATTTTTGATTGGCCAGTCTAAGACCTTATGAAAATATGAAGAATTGCTATTCAGAAAGCACAGCTCACTCTCTCCAACTTGATAATTATACAAAATATCCTGAGCTGGATACCTCTGGGTATTCAGTCACAGAATCACAGAATCACAGAAAATTATGAGTTGGAAGGGACCCACAAGGATCATCTAGTCCAACTCACCGTCTAATACCCGTACAGCGACCAAGAGCACATCCCAGAGTATAATAACAACCTAGATGCCTCACAGTCTAGCAGGCCACTCTGAGCCGGAGGGGGCCCAGGGTCATCCAGCCCTCACCCCCCAGCTAGACCAGCTAGACCATGTCACTAAGCTCCTCGTCCAGTCTTCTCTTAAACACTTCCAGGGACGGCGACTCCACCACCTCCCTGGGCAGCCCATTCCAATATGCAATTACTCTCTCCGTGAAAAACCGCTTCCTAACATTGAGATTAAACCTCCCCTGGCGTAGCTTAAGGCTGTGCAGTCATTCCAGAAAGTAGTGATAGAGTAATGCAACGAAGCACTAGTATTTATTTATAGTACTGATTTTTTTTAATTAAGTCTGAAACATTCTTCTCTGTTAGTTGATACGTATTTCTATAACCAATAAAGACACTTGTCTGTAAATAACACATATAGGAAATAGTGTTCTTTTCTCATGCGTCCTTTCCTCTGTGTAACTTCTTTCCTTCTCCATTACTCGGAGAACAAGCAACGATGAAAAGAATAAATCAGAATTATCATTCTTGTAAAATAATAGGCTGAAAAAGCATTGTCTCTCACTGATTTCCATATAGAGGCAGAACTTTGTAGTGTAAGAAATTGGAAAGGAACCGTAATGACTTTCAATTACATGAGCCTTGGTATTTTTAGCTAGAATGAGAGGACAAATGGTGACTTCAAGAAAAACAAAGCCCAAAGCATGAGTATTTGTACTGCAACTCACATGTTAGAATTAAAGGAGAAAAACACTCTGCTAATAAAAACAAAAGTTTCTACTGCTAGAACATATCTCACATGATCCTCAGAGGTATTATGACCTCCTCAGAAGTAAAATGATAATTTTGAGCTACCTGAGAAAGCAGGAATACAAAGCTGTGCAGTTATTTCAGAGAATTCCTATTCTAGTACATACATGATGGAGAGTGGATGGCTTAGGACACTCATTACCCAATTTTAGATGCCCAAGCCAGACACAAAATTCTAACATGGTTCAGCCAAAAAACAACGTGAGCATTACTGATTATGTTGCACCAGCTTTTGGAAACCATGACTGTTTCAAGATGGGCACAGTCCAAAAGAAACAGGGCAGTTGTTGCTCCACCAAACATCTTGAGTCATGATACAGTTTGTCCAGCGAGAACAATGCCTGCTATTTGAGTTTAGGTCTGTTTTAAGTACCAGTGACGCTAAGGAATAAACATCAGCAATCACACTTGTCTTTCCTCCACTTCTCCTCTGCATTGTCTATATCCAGATGAAGAGAGAGTAACGTGGAACTTTGTGCAGATTTAGTGAAGCTTTCTAAGCCAGCCCTCAAAGTTTAGGTGCCTTCTGGACCAAGAATATTTTTTCTTCTGTCATCACCCCCACCTCATAAAGATGGTCTTAAAAATCCAGCTTATTATATGCAC
This sequence comes from Pitta sordida, assembly GCA_013390025.1. Lineage (NCBI taxonomy): Eukaryota > Metazoa > Chordata > Aves > Passeriformes > Pittidae > Pitta > Pitta sordida. Next base: position 40,056 of record WEKX01019452.1, read on the forward strand.
TACTCCAAAATTTCTGTTTATTTTGAAAATATTAGATATTGAATGGCTTTCCACACAAAGAAATTAAAACATCTCATACGAGCCCCTAGCTTTAGTAAAAGTGGCTCTCTAGCAAAAAGTGGCAACTGATGCAGACAGCACACTAGATATGACAGATCATTGTCCACACCTCCAGGATTGTGGCTTTTACTCCCACAACTGTATCACTACCTGGACTGCTAAAATTAGTCAGAAAGGATGTGCTTTCAATGACTTTTGAAAGCGTCTTTGAGTATGATTCCACTGTTAAGCTTCCTCGTACTATGGCTGTGCCAGAGACAAATATGAAAGCATGAAGTGCACAGGTACTCTCTGCACTTCTTGGCTACAGTGAGATATCCAGCCTCGCACCTACTTTCACAAGTTATATTGAAAACACATCAGATTTTTTTATTCTTGTCCCGCTAGCCTCATATCTTATCTTTGCCAGTGCCTGGCACAGAATGCTTATGGAAGACTACAAGATATTTTCCATTGTGTGAAAATTTGTTAATCAGCCTCTCACAGATGCAGGGTAAGTGAAAAAGGCTGCACTCAGCCAGACCAGAAGGTGCAGCACCAAAACTGATGACACAGACACAAGTCCACTGGTGGGCAAGCACAGACACCTGTCTATGTCTTAAGCACCTGTCAGTCTTAAGCATGCAGCAGTATCAGATGTTACATTTATATACAAATAACCTGCAACAATTTTGCATCTTCAGTTTAAGTATCTAGGCTATCTGCTAGCAAGGAACTGTAGTTTGGCCACACAGTCTGCAAAGCACGTTCTTCCTGTTAGTATGCTGTGTTCCCTGTACAGGAGGGGCAGTGAGCAACTTCCAGACTCATCCTTGTGGTGCTTACACAGTATGGCCTGTGTATCAGGCACTGGTGGACTTTTGCCAGAAAGTAAGAACAGGCTGGCATTTTGTAATTTTGTGAGAATAAAGCAATTAGCCAAAATCAGTATTTAAACTCTACATACCTTGAAACTGCAAATAAACTTCGCATGACAAAGTCTGTACGTGCATGAGAGGGGAATTAAAAAACATACATAAGTTAAATATTAGGACCTCCAACCCCACTGGGATCTTTGGAGACATTCCTGTGAAAATGATTTGATGTTTACATGAAACCACAGAGGCAGAAGATTACTCAAGAATTTCAGTCGATTGCACATGCTGAGGTATAACAATTACAACAGAGTTTATTCTCTTTAATAAGCAGATCACCATTTTTTTTCATCGAAACGGTTAAAACAAACTTTATTTTAACATACAAACCAGACTGTGTACAAGGCAAAACATACTCCTACAGTGACAGGCATATTGGGTCTTCACACACCGTGTGTAGTCGCTTGTGCTACAGTAATCCTGAGATAGGGAAAAAAGCCCTACAAATGTTTCTAAAAAGGCCAGAATATCTCCTTTTAATCACTCTTGCTATAGTCACCTTCATTTGGGAATTAAGAAAAAGATTATACAGTTCTGAGTCGAGAAAACAAATTATCTACAACTGAAATACCCAAGATATTTGTCTAATTCCCTGCTGTCATCTGGGTACAGTAGCAAGAGCACTTAGGGAACAAATCAAGAGATGCAAATATGAAAGGTTACTTCATTAACACTGGAAAGCATGTAGAAGGCGGCCAAGATATCTTTGTTACCTTCAACTACTACTGTCTTCAAGACATTTATGTGCCAAGCTTATGAACTACCAAAAAATTCTCTACACTGTATGTTAAGTTTGTAAAAAAACAATTCCAACTTTCTTTGCTTCCTTTCACTATGAAATTGTATATGATACAAAAATATTTTTAAAAGCTTATAAAGGCAGGAGGACTAGAGACATTTAAAGTCATGTCTCTAATATTAAAGGCTACCTCAACACCCTCATGTCGCTACAAGATTGTATTTGTCATTAACTGACACTGAAAAAAGGAAGTCCATTTTTAAAATAAAAGTTAAAGATAAGGAAAAGTTATAGGTAGGTTTGGAGGGGCTTTTTAGTTTTGCAACATAGAAAAATAAGTTACACTTTATATTATGGCTTTCATTATTTTATCTACTCATTTAGTAGAAGAGTGTCATCATGGATTTAAACATGAGATGTTGTAACTAATTAACCTGCCATGTTCTTCAGACTTCTATCTCTGAGATTTGAATTTATAAAAAGAAACAACCATATATTGGAGGGAAATTTAAAAGCCTCCCAAACAATTTAAATGCCAATAAGCACTTGGAGATGAAATCTTTGAGAATTTTTTTTTTTTAATTTTCATTTAATTCTTAAAGAAATTTAAAATTGGAGGTTTAATTTAATCTTCTTGACACAAATAAAGACCAAGCCAAATATCTCATGCACTTCAACAAAGTTATGACTTGATCTTGAGCTTCATTTCAGAAATGTTTTCACATTGGTATGATACTATTAAGCTACTGAAGTAATGATCTCTGTTTAATGTTTATGTTAATCATATGAGATAATAGTTAGATTTGGTATGCAGCTATCTTAGAAAGGCTAGAATAACATAACGCTAAGCCAACAAGATTCAAAACTAAAGCATAACTGCTCTGGTGTCGTTCACTACGAATAGCAAGGGAAGGGTGGGCACAAGATGCTTGAGTCAAAGACTGAAAGACCTTACTGACATACTGTTGTATTATTAATGACTGTGTATACTTACATTTTGAAGTCCAAAGTTGCATCCAAATTGGACAAGTTATGAAATATTCAAATACATGTAAATAAAAAGAATTCTAGTTTCATCACTGAAGTAGTAAAAAGGATACCATTATGCAGTTGAAACAGCATTTGCAACAACAAAGTTTACAGCAGACAAGCATAAATTTCAGACTTACAAATTCAGTAAGAAAGATTGTGGCACCAAATTTGGGAATACGTTGAAGCTCAAGTTCTACTCAATTGAATAAACTTAACTGATTATTGTACTTTCCAGCTCCTTGTAAACAAGACTCCACGTTGTGCAAAAGAGGAGCTTTCACTCCCCTTTTTCTTAAAGAGAAGTAGTATCTGAAAGGCAAGCTGCAGTGATTGTTTCTGACAGTAGCAGAATAAAGAAGAGGGTAGAAAAGTAAGTGCGTATATAAAAAAATTCTTACAGAAAAGGCATCTCTCCTAGTTTGATTTTGTTTACGAAAAGGCACTTCACATGTTGCTAAAACTCCAATAAAATATTTGTCCTTTAAGTTTTTCGGTTAGAAAGCCATATTTCAAAGTGGTTAGCACAAGTATGCAAGTGTTCTGTACACAGTGTCTATCTATTACAAATTTTATAATTACATGTAGTATCTTACACCAGTTACTTAGAATAGACTCATGTTCAAAATAGTAACAGGTCTTCAAACAATACTTCAGTGATGATGGATGAAGCATCAGAGGCAACGCACCAGTTGTAGTGAGTTCATGCTAATCGAATTACCAACATAAACCTTTTAGAAGTGAGTCCTCAGTCTTTTGTTTTCCTCTCGTAGTCTCTCAATTTCAGCGACTAAGCTTTCATTTACAGAATACCTTTCAAGTAAAGCGTGCATTTCATTCTAGAGAAAAGAAAAAAGGCCCAATCAGTAGTAATAAAGTTAATCATTCCAGTTTTATCCTGTCCATTTTCTTATCTCTTTTGAAAATTAAATAACATAGATAATTCTGTTTTTAAAAACTTATGAAAAGCAAGGGGTTTTTTATGCTGACATACAGTATTTTGATCATTAATACATTAGTGAATACTTTATCAAAGGATATTTTGCAGTCCTTCAGGAAGAGGATCTAGTAATTCAGATTCCATTAAAATGTTCAGTACCCAGACAAGGTCTTTTTAATGCAGATCAAAAGAACAAAGATTCATAAAAAGGTGAAGCTAAAGAATACAGAACAGTTCAGTACACATACAGTAAAGCTTTCTATTCAAACTCCATCTATCTCCTTCTTACCTCAATCCTTGGCCCTTTCCAAGGGACAGCTGAATTTGTTTCTGTTTCATCTTTTTGTAACTCCTGAAATATGGAATCCATACCTACTCAATGTGTACGTTCCCTTTATTTATCAAGCATAAAGCAATTTAACAGATTCACATTCATACTTTTCCTCTCCTTCACATCAAATCCTCCATTTTTTAGGCAAAATAGAGTTTTGAGAGAAGATGGCATGACTTGGTATTACCAAGATGGAAAACTGGATGTATTTCCCATCATGGTCTTTGTACATACCAACTGCATATGGAATTGCTTGATCATCTCCAGTTGCAGATTCACAATGTCTCGATGGCATGCTTCTCTGGGGGAAGAATTGCAAAAGGATAACGTTCAGACTTATCTAGGAAGCAGTCTTTCTCTCTAACCCTCAGCACCCAGAGCTCCACAATTCCTCAGTTTCATGCCATCATGAAACAAGAGTCTAAAATTAAACCATGAAACATAATCCTCTACAGCTTATTTTCTGGAATAATTCTGACATTGATTTTCATAAGTACCACTTCTTTCAGCATACAAAAAGATGTAGGATCTTTTCTGTTTAAAAACATAAATATGTACATGATGATATCAAGACTGTTTTTTTCATTTGAAAGCTGTGTCTCCCACTTTTAACATTCAGAGGTGATTTTCGACCACGAGCACCACAGAGAAAGGTATTTATCTGCAACTGAAGATACAGCTTTTCAGTACCTGACTTTCAGCACTCTTTTGTATGAGGGCCCCAAACAACTACGGTAAGTGATACATTACCCCCAAGCCCAGACAATGCTCCAGGTTTATCTACATGAAAAGCAGTGAGAGTTTTGTCTGTGACGTGACAGTGAATTGGTTGTTTCATGGACAACCATTCCACACTACAAAAACCATGCTTGAAAACAGCCTCTAACAGAATCACAGAAAATTATGAGTTGGAAGGGACCCACAAGGATCATCTAGTCCAACTCACCATCTAATACCCGTACAGCGACCAAGAGCACATCCCAGAGTATAATAACAACCTAGATGCCTCACAGTCTAGCAGGCCACTACATTCATGCAACAGTTCCAGATGCTGAGAAAGAACAAGGAGAACAGCTCACAGGAAAGCAGACAAGCTCACAAGCCCTTCCTGAACAATTTACCAGAGTGCAATCAACTGAGGGTGACAAGGATGGTGAAAGGACTGGAGGACAAGCCCTATGGGGAGCGACTGCAGGAGCTGGGGTTGTTCAGCCTGGAGAAGAGGAGACTCAGAGGTGACCTGATTGCTGTTTACAACTACCTGAAGGCAGGCTGCAGTCAGGTGGGTGTGAATCTCTTCTCTCAGGCTGACGACACCAGAACAAGAGGACATGGCCTTAAGCTACACCAGGGGAGGATTAGACTGGATGTTAGGAAGCAGCTTTTCCCAGAGAGAGTGATCCTCATTGGAATGGTCTGCCCAGGGAGGTGGTGAGGAGCTCCTCACCACTGAGCTGGTGAGGAGCTCAGTGACATGGTCTAGATGATGGGAGGCTCGGATGGATGGAGCTTGGTGCCCATGGTTCCAGGGTTGTGGGTTCAATCCCTGTATGGGCATTCACTTGGGAGTTGGACTCGATGATCCTTATGGGTCCCTTCCAACTCGGAATAACCTGTGAACCTGTGAGAGTGAATACTGTGCTATGGGTACCACTGGCCTGCGATAGTGTTTCTAACACCTAACTCTCCTCAAACACATGGCAATTGCAAAGGTATTCTTCACTTTCGCTTTCCACAGGTTATTATGCTACACAACTCCTACTGGAGGCAATCTTCTTTGAGTCTATCAAGTAGAGATGCCAGCTGGCAGCTTAGAAATTCAGAGATGTAGGTTATCTCCAAAAGACAGAAAGATCAAGAAACTTTTTGGAACCAGATGAATTTTTTATTCCTCCTGGTCCTTTTCAGAAGGTCCACGAGGTTTCCCCCCCTCTCCACTACTTGAAGAGGAATGAATTTCACACAAGGAAGATAAAAATTCTTTCTTCTGATTCCAGGAGAGATAGTTACAACAATAAGAAGCTTGCAATGGCTCATTCCCATTTAGTGGCTCCATTACAAACAACCTTTTACTTTTGCTTTGAATGTTATCTGAAACTTACAACCAGGAAAAGGACCAGCAGAGCCTTCCAGCCACTCCAAGATGTGTAGGTTGGAACAAAAACACAATATTTAAGGCTCCAGATCTCAGATACTGGAAGTAAAAGACTGGCAATCATACCTTCCAACTTTGGGATGCCTGAACAGACTTTAAAGAAAAAATGCAATCTATGTATTGCAGATGTGTTAAGTCACATGAAAGTTACAGGTTTTAACCAGATGTGTGATTAATGAAAAAATCCCAAGGGAGTTGGACTATACTGTATTTATGCAAAGACACTCAATAACATTCAGTGTATTTTTTCTGTTGGCAGATAGAGAACAGCCAGAGCATATACAACTACTAAGTTAGTGTAGCATTGCTTTTTGTCATCAAGACAGCAGTATTACCTCTGCCCAGCAATCCTTTTCCTCTCCATTACCTCCATCAATCTACTTCATCTTAAATATGCATTGGAAAGTGATCTTAGCTGCTCCACCTTCTTCAAACTCCACTACCCTGCTAATTTGAGTTCTTTCATGACAATTGGAATGTTGGTTAGATATCCACAAAATAATCTGACACCAACTATGACATACAGCACAGACATTATTTTAATGAAGAGCTTCACCAGTCGAAATACACACTATTTCACCTTACACATGCCAAGCTAACAACAATCAGAGCTAACATAAGTCAACTGTCTACATCATACTCTCCACAATGTCAACCTGAAGAGCAATCTCTCCTGCTGGGATAGGGAGATGAGCAGGGAGGGGAAGAAATCAGCACCTGGCTTCAGAAAAACAGGAAGGATCTCATTATGCAGATTCAATTTACCATTCAAGAAATATTCAAACATGCATTCTGAAAACAAGTTAGCAAAGTCATTCACTGACAGCCTTCAGAGACATCAGTATAATTAGTCAGAACTATGAAAAACTACGTTTTATACCTTGATTTCCAAAAATAGGGCTATAAATGGCCTACAAGTTCTCTAATCCAAGTAGAAAATTCTTAAAGCAGACGCTAAAACATCTCTACTACCAATATGTGCAATTGAAAACAACAACATTCTGCAGAAAAACCAGTACCTGAAGTCATCCATTGTTTCTTGTATCATATTCTGAATGAATTTTATTTGAATTGATGTCAGAGGTGCATTTGGTCTGCCACTCCCAATAGTTTCCACTATTTTTTCTGACAATGAACTTGCAACTCCAGCAGTGATAGGTGATGTTATCTTTGGACCTTTACAATTAAAAATAAGTTAATTAAAGAAGTAATTATCGTTTTTAAAAATCAGTGTAATGGAGTACAAGAGGGTTGTTATTTGTCTTGAGGCTTGACAATATTTTACCTCAAATATTACTTAGTTTAAAAATAAATTAGATTTAGAGTCTTTACAGAGGCAACTAGAGACATTATAAGACGGCCAGCTGGATTTATAGAGGAATCAAAAGCAGATGGGTTTTTTTAATGTTAAGTCCATTCTATCAGATTTCACATCAGTTTACAATCAACCATACTAGAACTGGGCCAAAGTCATCAACTTACCTGTTGAGATAGTTCCATTTATTGGTAGATCACATGTAGGATGGGCTTGACTATTCTTCATTAGTCTCTCACTTGTATCAGAAGAGGACGATGGTGGAGAACTTAACATTATAGATTCTGTGCTTGGTAAGCTTGATTTTGAAACCTGACAACAAAAATAATATTTTTTTAATAAAGAAGATGAAATCTACTTATTACAATGGTCTAACTGCACTTGAAGACTAAGTTCTCAGGAATGTACTTTCTCAGAGTGTACTTTTCTCAGAAATACGTGTATGTGTTTTTCATTTCCTAGCAGGGTATCTGAAAAACTGATTGCTGAAACATTCAAAATTGCCTCAAGTGCACACACAGAAATGAGTGCAAAAGGTGGGGGACTCTAATTTTCACATCAAACACTTTGTGACATCATTCCATGCAGACTCAGACTTCTCAAAAGCAATACAAAAGCAGGTAAGGTCTCCAAAGAGGCATATCAAAGTTATCTCAAGAAAGACAAAGAGGAAGATGGAGAATAGGATAGGAAGAGGTTAGAATTGATCTAATAAACAACAAACAACCATACTGGTGCAGCCATCTAGTGATGCTTCTTGATTTTCTAGAAAAATGAAAATACTCCTGAGGCTACCTCAGTTTTGTTTCATGTGAACTATGTAACCCGGACTTACTTAAGACAAACACTCATTTATATTCCACTGCGGAAGGCCAGTGCACTTAAACCACATAAGTGAGATCAGATTTGTGTCAACAGTGGGAAGAGCCTGACCTCAGTCCCATGCAAAGTCATGGAACAGATGGTCTTGTGTGCCATTACACAGCAACTGCAGAACAACCATGACATTGGATCTAGTCAGCATGGATTTTGGAAAGGCAGGTCCTGCCTGACTAAGTTGATCTCCTTTTATGATCCAGTGACTCGACTGGTTGACGACAAAAAGGCTGTGGATGTTGTGTACTTGGACCTTAGCAAAGCCTTTGACACGGTTTCCCACAATAAGCTTCAGGAGAAACTTGTAAAGCACGGGCTGGAAAGGAACATTTTATGCTGGGTTACAAACTGGTTGGAAGGGCGAGCTCAGAGGGTGGTGGTGAATGGTGCAACATCGGACNAACTACCTGCGGGGAGGTTGCAGCCAGATGGGCGTAGACCTCTTCTTCCAGGCTGACGACACCAGAACGAGAGGGCACGGCCTCAAGCTACGCCAGGGGAGGTTCAATCTTAACGTTAGGAAGCGGTTTTTCACAGAGAGAGTAATTGCATATTGGAATGGGCTGCCCAGGGAGGTGGTGGAGTCGCCATCCCTGGAGGTGTTTAAGAGAAGACTGGACGAGGAGCTTAGTGACATGGTCTAGCTGGGGGGTGTAGGGCTGGATGACCCTGGGCCCCTTCCGGCTCGGAGTGGCCTGCTAGACTGTGAGGGATCTAGGTTGGTGTTACGCTCTGGGGTGTGCTCTCGGTCTCTGTACGGGTGTTACGTGGTGAGTTGGACTAGATGATCCTTGTGGGTCCCTTCCAACTCATAATATTCTGTGATTCTGTGAAATAAGACTAGATGGGGCATTTTTTAGATCAAGTAGGATTCTAAGAAGACCACTCATACCAAGAATACCTGCTTTAAGACTCCTTTAGTTTCTTGTTCTCCGAGATTTATTTTCGTAACGTCAGTCTCTGGATGTTCCTCTTCTTCTTTAACTGGAGATCCCACACAAGCATGCAATGGGCTAGACTGCATCCCCTGTGAACTACTGCTCACTACGGGCTTTTTTACTGGAAAGGCAGTGGTGAGCTGTGGGAGAAAGTCCAAACCTACGTGGTAGGACTGCAAATCCACACCTAGAAAAAAACGGAAAGATGAAACACATAGGTCAAATCTATCCCACAATTAAACTGCCTCCACACTCACATAAAATTAATTAACAAGAAAAAAAAAGTCACTTAAAAGTGCACCCCATAAAAAATAAAATCCTTAAATCCAACTTATGCTGTCACTACCCTTATGAAAGAAATAAAACACAAAAAGCCTCCATATACACTATAAATTGCTAAAGTAAAATAATCACTTTAGGACTATACTCTTGATTTCCTGTTACTATGTTGTGCCTTAGCACCTCAGTATGTCAGACAATTTCCAGAAGAGTTCATTTGTTTGTGTGTGCTTTCATTGTATCTTTGTTTTCAATGGTATGAAAAAATTCGCATGTGAGAACTAGTCAGACCACCAGAGGCCTATCGCTGGCATATACTTACCATTTCCCTTCCCTTGAGGATCTTCAGTCCCTTTATTTGCAATATCTACAAAATACCAGAACATAGACAGATAAAGCATTCATTTGCACCACTGCATCAAGTTCATAATCAAAGACTAATTAAAATATCAAGTGGGTACAGTGGTCAATAACACAAAAATGACAATGTCACACTATATGCAGATAAATGATGCTTTACAAATTTCAGTGCATATTAGCAACTTACCATCTCTAACCGGAGAAAACACATCTCCTAAACTACCTCGACTCAAATCAAAATTATTTAATTCGGCACTTTTCCCAAGATCTGTTTCTTTAGAGGGAATGACATCCAAGCTGCAACTATAGGGAAAACCTTAAAAGGATAAAAACATCCAATTAGTAATTGATATTTTCCAAAAGTAAGGTACATTCCCACAGAAAGCATGATATCTGCTAAGTCCAGTAAGCACTTTAGAACCATCTACAGATCATAGAATCAGTTGTGTTGGAAAAGACCTCTGAGATCATCAAGTCCAACCTTGGACTGAACACCACCTTGTCTACCAGACCACGGCATTAAGTGCCATATCCAGTCTCTTCTTAAACACCTCCAAGGACAGCGACTCCACTACCTCTCTGGGCAGCCCACTCCAATGCCCAATCACCCTCTCTAAAGAGCTTCTTCCTAATGTTCAACCTAATATTCCCCTGGTGCAGCTTAAGACTGTGTCCTCTTCTCCTACTGCTACTTGCCTGGGACAAGAGACTGACCCACACCTGGTCACAACCTCCTTTCAGGCAGTTGCAGAGAGTGATAAGGTCTTCCCTGAGCCTCCTCCAGGCTAAAAAAGCCCAGCTCCCTCAGCCATTTCTCACAGATGTGCTCCACTCCCTTCACTAGCCTCGTTGCTCTTCTGTGGACATGCTCCAGTACCTAAACATCCTTCCTCAACTAAGGGGCCCAGAACTGCATACAGTACACAAGGTGTGTTCTAGTCAGTGCTGAGTACAGGGGAAGAATCACTTCCCTGGTCCTACTGGCCACACTATTCCCGATACAGGTCAGGATGCCATTGGCCTTCTTGGCCACCTGTGCACACTGCTGCCTCATGTTCAGTTTCCTGTCAATCAGCACCCCCAGGTCCCTTTCTGCCTGGCTGCTCTCCAACCACTCTGTCCCCAGCCGGTACCACTGCATGGGGTTGCTGTGGCCAAAGTTTAGGCACTTGTTAAGTCTCAGCTATTGGATTCATCCCATCTATCCAGCGTGTCCAGGTCCCTCTGCAGAACCCTCCTACTCTCTAACAGATTGACACTTGCTCCCAACTTGGTGTCATCTGCAAATTTGTTAATGATGCAATCAATCCCCTCATCCAGATCATAGATAAAGATATTAAAAAGGATTGGTCCCAACATTGATCCCTGGGGGACAGCACTAGTGTGTCCACTAGTGCATCTACTAATGGATGCAGCACCATTCACCACCACTCTCTGGGCCTGGCCAGTCAGTCAGGTTTTTTTGGTTGGAGAAGAAAAAAAAAAGAAAAAAAAAATCAGTCAAACCCATTTGAGCAAATAGTTCTCTAGAAAGACTGAGGTGTCTTAAGTTTCTTAAAGAAAAAGCAATTTATTTTTTAGCTTAGAACAACCCACCAGTATACTTTTCATGCTGTATTTTAACTGTATCCTACATCTGAGCCACAGGTCAAACTCAGTAGAAATCTAACATACTCCTGAGTACGTTCACATCAAATAGGATGTATTTTTTTATTATTATTTTTGGGTGATGGAGTGTGTATGGGAGTGTTTCCTTGGTTTGAGAGACTGGGTGCCACTTAAGAGAGTCAACTTTAACTCCCTTGTTTGGGCTGTATCAGCTAAGATACTTACTAACAAAAGTGAGATATACTTGGATTCCCTTCCTCTGTTTGAAAAGGAGGGTTGTCAAATCGGAGAACACACTCATTTTCACAGAAATCTGTATGATGGATTTTATGGTGGATCGGGTGAAATGAAAACTTGTACATGTAACAACCTTCTGCTAAGAAGGTAACCACATTCAGATGATCAAAATTCAAATCTGCTCTGCAAGAAGAGAAATTTGTTGCACTGGGGTCAGACAGCATTCTAAGGGAAATTCTATAAAACATCACTTCTAAAGCTTACCTAGTGATAGGATATTCTGTACTTATTTCTAATACATATAAGGAAAGTAAATTGCAGTTAAAGCTACAGGCAAAAGAAAACAGACTTGTTCCTAGACCTGTCATCACTCTACCCTCAAGCCCCATCCCTGACACAATCCAGGGGAGTAAGAGTTAGCTTTTGTATGCATGGTACCAAGGACACTTGTCTAAAGAGTGGAAGAGTATCTTAAGTAAAAAAAAAAACAAACAAAACCAAAAAACACAATTTAGTTTGTTTGAAAACAACATCAGGACTGCAAGCAGGCCACTATTCTGCCCTTACTGAACTGCTAACTCAAGCAGCATCTAGATTTTGAATACAAGATTCAGGCATGGAGCATCAGTGCTGTGCAATATATAAATAAATCTCCTATAAATGAATCACCTTTACATAAAAACACTGTACTTCAGATTTACTTTAAATTTTAAAAAAACCCATCAGATGAACAAATTAAAAAAACACCAGTGTCATAAAACTTCTAAAGTACTTCTCTGTGTGGGATTACTTGTTCAAGTGACCCAAATGTGACCATGTGGATGACTGCAATTAGTCATGTCCAAGTGTCTACATTAACTGGAACTTGAGTCAGGTTTAAAATTTCACTTTTAAATGTATTAATATATCAGATTTTCCACGCCTTCAGACATGTCAGTTGTGACACATACATAGGATTACACTTGCCAGTTAAGCAAATGCTTGGCATACGGAGTCACACTAGAAGTGCAGTATCAACCTGTGCCAGAATCTAGAGGACCTATGGGGGGGAAAGCACAATGTAAAATATGGCATTTTTACCCATTCCCAGTAATCTAAACACAGTGAAGTACCTAAACCGGAGATGAGTAGTTAAACAGAAGTCTGTGGGAAGCCAGTACAAAGTAAATCCCGATTTCTCATTGGATTCTGACTTAATTTATACTTCTGGACTTTAATAATACCTGTGACAAAAAGCCTCAATTTTGTTTAAATGTGCTATCAAACCACTTTCCTGAATGCCCTGTATTTCTCCAAAGTTAAATCCCATAATCGGAGTCTAGAAGGATTTCCAGAGAACAAATGCAGTTTGTGATCTCTCATCCATTCCCATTTTTAAGTTTAAACATCATATCCTGGAGTATTCAGAGGTCTTTACTTCTAAAGTGTAAGGACAACTATTTCTTTTACTTGGCAAGTCCTTAGTTTCTTAGACCATGTATGTATTATGCATGGTCCTGTTTAAGGGGTAACAGCCATTACATCTCAAATAAAGATAATAAATTATATACTTTAACTGCAATAAAATTTTACACACCATTCAGTAATGTTGATTAGCCACACTTCTTGCATGCACAGGAAGCATTCTACTTCACCTCATACTTCACTGCCTACCCAAGGGAGGTCATTAACACATGTCCCTATAGGCTCCAGTGGCTTATTGCCTAATTACTGTTGCTAAATGTATTTCTCGTTATTTAAAAAGGGAGGAGGAAAGTGCTGTTGCTTTCAAATGGATTGAGGATTTTTTTCCAAGAACCAAATTAAGAGTGTTACTGATTTGATTGTATTTTCAGAACTCCTGAATTAAATAAAAATTTAAGAGTATGTTTCACACAGTGGCAGAATTTGGGAATGCTCAGAATTCTTACAAAGAATCTGCTAATTTCAGAGGCGTAAGTAGCAAATACAGTTATACAACTAATCATACTTGCAACTATATTTAACATCTTTCTTGATACGTGATACTGGAATCATGCATCTCAAAACATACAGGGTTTTTTCCCTTTGTTGTGTTTGGTTGGTTTTTTTAGATAAGGTCTCTTAATTCTATTTACAGTGATCCTCTGCATAGTCGCGGTCCGTAATTCGCGAGATCCCATACTTGCTGTTGATTTTCCAGCAAGCTGTGGGACCTGGCACGTGTGCAGAGCCTACCACGACCCCAGTCTGCTCGGCCCCGGCCCCGGCCCCGCCGCTTGCACCGGTAAGCACAGTTGGCCCCGCTCCCCCCCCCTCCCCGCCGCAGGACCCGGGACTCCCCCGCCGCTGCCATGGCACCGAGACTCCCCGCTCGCATGGCGCCAGCACCCACCACTCACCCTCTGCCCTGACGCTCGCCCCCTGCCCTGGCGGAGCACAGCCAGACATCTGAAACAAGCCCCGCTCTCAGGACCCTCCTCCAGACCTTATTAGGGGAGGGGGCGTGGCTACAGGCGTGGTGTACTCGACTACATAGTGGGTTCGCTATCTTCACGGATCCCACGACTCGCGCAAGGAGGCCCAGACCCAACAGCCCGCGAATAGCGGGGAATCACTGTATTAATAGAATTACAAACCACTAGCTCTGCCTTCCATGTAGACATTGCATCAGAAACTACATTACATACATAAGGATAATCTACAGAAGTCAGAATGCAAGAGAAAGTCTCAGGAGTATCACCACAATTTTCTCCTTCAAAGTCTAAATATATACTTTTACTTCAAATCCAGAATTTAAGCCTTCATGTGTGTTAAGCTCATAGTAAGACCCAGTTCACTGTCTACAGCCTCACAGTATGTGTAATGTAGTAGGAGAGAGAAAAGAAGGTGCAGACGTGTATGCACATACACACAGCACTCCAAACAAAGGAATTTCATACTGTAATGGTCAAAATGGGAAATATTCCTTCCATCTTCCATATTATGTCACATATTATTATAAGACTAAGAAGAAGACCCTACCTGTTTTCTCCTGAAGAATCTCTCCTCCTTTATTCTCATTTGGCAACGTAAGATGAGAGGAAGCTGCTGCTGATGCTTGAGAGGTAATGTTTTTAATGCCAGTATTATGAATTCCTCCAAGACTGCTGCCAGCTTTGACTTCTCCTCTTTTGGATACAGGTTTATTTGAAGAACCTGTAAGGTTAGACTAAGAAAAAAATAGAACAAATTAAGAGACATTATTATTCCCTCAGCTAAAAGGAAAAATATTAGCCAATATATTGCTTCAAAACACTTAAAAAGTTCCGTTCAAGTTGCAAAGGTTGCCTAGGACATATGCTTTTACAAATACAAAAAAGGTACCTTAATGTAACTTCAAAGAACATGAGAAACATTCATATCAGTATATGAATACTGTGTGGATCTGCACAAGAATGGCAACACTATTTAATGTAACAACGGGGTGACCTGGCACAAGCCAATTTTGTTCCTAGGTTTACATGTAGGAAAAATGAGATTACATTACTAGAGACTCCAAATTTTAAAGGAATAGTCAACCACTACCACTGAGTGTGCTAGAGAATGAGGAAAGTCACAGAGTATCAAAGAATCCACTTCAAAGGTTCTCTCAGTCTCCACTAAATGAAGGCATGGGGTTTCTGGATACAGTAGAGCCTAATAAAGTCTTGGAAGAACCTCTTAATCCTTCTCTCTTATTTAACTTCTACACTGTTTATATGTGCCTGCAAATGACCATACAAGGGACCATAAAATTACCTCAAGATGAGAAGCTCTTAAGTAGAAGGGCCACTACAGACCTTTCTGCTGCTGCCTACAAATGAACCTGAGGTGCCACAAACTGATCTGCAATGACAGCATATTGAGAACATGAAATTTAAGACTAAGTTCCACTCATTTCTACACTGAGGCTAGGAGTGGAGGGAATTCCACATAAAAACCCACTAAACCAGCACTTAGAGAAGTTTGTAATTTCTGTTTTGGCATAAGCTAATTTTGTTGGCATCTGTAATGCTTAGAAACTGAATGCTACCTTTTTATGAACTTAAACTTATGCTTTCATTTCACTAATCTGTATACCGAACAAGAAAAAAGAAAGCTTTTCTTTACCTTGGAAAAAGTGCTACTGAACTGAAGACGGATGCATTTCACACAGCCTTTGTGAGCAATAACTGTTTTCACTGGTGATGTCAGTTGCCTTAA
Organism: Pitta sordida; assembly: GCA_013390025.1. NCBI lineage: Eukaryota > Metazoa > Chordata > Aves > Passeriformes > Pittidae > Pitta > Pitta sordida. Next base: position 56,019 of record WEKX01019452.1, read on the forward strand.
GTCATATTGACAGATTTTTCCCCGGGAACATCCTGTAGCCAAAGTAGTACCATCAGGCATGAAGTCTACTGTTGTCAGAGGAAAATCAGCTACTATTGTTGTCAGTAACCTTCAAACAGGATAAAGATGCTTTTAGAATTCCAAAGTTAGACTTTTCAACGTAGAACTCTAAATGTATATATATATACACATATATGTATATGAAAGCTTTCACAATTCAGATACAGGCCAGTAGTTTCACTTCTCCAGTGCCAAGTAAATTCAGTAAAATATCTTATAAAACAGTGGATTAGGCTTATACTAAGCATTCATACTTAACAACAAAAAAACTGTATATGACCCAAAAGCTTTCACAAGGACAGGATCACATCACCTTCCTAACAGCAGTTCTCACACCAGCATCATTTCCAGCAGCAATCATACAACATACACCTTCCAGCTTCCCAGGCCTACCAACTTCTAACCTTCCCACAACTCTAGGAAGAACTTCAGGTCCTGGTTTGCATCCTTCTACTACATCCTTCTGAAATACAGGCTCTGGCTCTAGTGTGAGTTGTGCTTTTACTCTAGCTGAGTAACAGCAAAGTCCTATGAAACGACTTGTCATCCTCTCCTCTTACAACACACTCCATCACAGTATATCCCATACTTCCTACTTTTTCCATCAACACTCTCCCGCATTTAAGGGTCACTATCTCAGCAGCTCTGTGCAACACAGCTACATCTTGTATATTGAACTGGAAAAGCAGGCAAGCTAAGCTCAGGTGGCTGAAGGTCCTCATAGGCTGTACTCCCTCAGAAAAGTTAATTGTTCTGTATCAACAACAAAAAAACCCACATATAAACAAGCACTTGGAAGTGGTCACTCAGCCCCTCAATTAGTTCCTAAATGCCTTGTTGGGTTTTTTCCTATTGTTTGCTTTTTAACGAAAAAAACCAAAATGGACTATGGGACAGGTTCTCCAGTAGTGACATGCCAACCACTTCAAGCATCCTGAATGTGGGCTGAATTAAATGTCATGCCATAGTTAAGTATGCTTTTTCAGTTTATAAAACCAAAATAAGGACTTTTTTTTTTTAATTGGAAGGTGTTTAATATACTCACTTTTTACTTAAAGTGTCATAGAGAATAACTCTTTTATCCAAACCTACAGTTACAAGCAGCAGCTTATTGACTGGAGAAAAGCAGATTTCTGAGGCTGGTGCTTTATGAGTACTTTCAAAATTGTGATATGGGTTCTGGCTATTTACATCCCACAGAGTTACATTTCCACCGTCAGAAACACTGCCCAGCAATGATTTCTTAAAGGGTGAATATTTCAAGTGTCGAATAGGCTGTAAAACAGACAAAAAATGAATTGCAATACCAGCATTAAACACTACGTGACATTATTTTCTAAAGGCACAAACAGATTAGAATGCAAAGTTAAAGCAGCTTACGAAGTCTTCCACTCTGCAATATAAATACATAGTAAAAACAGAAAAATTAGTTTTATATTACAATGCCATTTTTGCTATCAGGGGGCAGAGTTTTATTTTACCATTACCTGGTTTATTACTTGACCATTTCCTGGTTTATCACATGCAGCCTTGGTATTGCAGAACCACGATACAGGAACTTAACCTGCCTTTCAGAAACAGGTATTTTCTTTCCACCACATTGCTTCAGAGGAGGTTTCAGAAACTCACTGCTCTAATACTAAATTACAACACTCAACTTCCCGATTAATTTGTACCTATGATCCATCTGCACCAATTCATTCCTGTGATCATAATGGGCTTACACTTAAACTGTTTCCTAACTCCCTAGTGCTGCTTTGCCTTGTTATAATGAACAGTAACCTCACCTTCATTCAGGCTTTGTTTTGCTATAAACAATAAGTGAGAGACTCCTCCAAGACTGGTGTCCCAGTACTATCACAGTATCTCTGCAACTCTCCCAGTCTGAATCTTTCATGAATATGGACAACCAAAATCTTGTAATGATCTTCAATATATTTTGCTACTGCCTTTGCAAAGGCAGTAGCATTACTTCCATTTTGTAGTATAAATACCCTGAAATATCCTAGATTGCATTTTCTTTTTTGTGATCCAGTCTCTTCGCGTTGCTCATTGTCATTTTATACAAGAAATCAAAGTCCTTCTTTCCCTTGGGAATTTTCAAATACTCGTCTATGAGAAGCCTTTGTTGTGACCTAACTCTGGTACCTTGATTTCTACTCTGTCATAGTTGTTCCTATGTCTACTATTTCAATAATTTTTGGATACTGACACAATCCTCTCTTATGGGTAGTACTTTCTGTCTGTGTTTCATCATAGCTCTACTTACAATCACAGAATCATTAAGGCTGGAAAAGATCTCAAAGATTGAGTCTGACTGCTAACTCAGCACTACCACGTTCACCATTAGAACATGTCCCTAAGCGCCACATCTACATGTTTTTTGAATTCTTCCACTACTTCCCCAGGCAGCCTGACCGCCCTTTCAGTAAAGAACTGTTTTCCTAATATCCAATCTAAACCTCCCCTGGTGCAACTTGAGGCCATTTTCTCGTCTTATTGCTTGTTACCTTCAAGAACAGATTAACGCCCACCTTGTGAATACTTCAGGTGACTGTACTGAATGATAAGGTGCCCCCCGAGCCTCCTTTTTTTCCAGGATAAACAACCCCAGCTCCCTCAGCCATTCCTCATCAGACTTGTGCTCCAGACCCTCCAACAGCTTCATTGATTTTACTTCTACTATCATAAATGTTGCTGAAAACATTAAACAAGATTAGATACTGAAAGACAGTATTTGTTTGGTTTATCAATGTAATCAATTTCTTATCCATCCTCTCTAGTATTTTTTCACAAGGCAATGAATCAAGTACTTTATTCAGGTCCAGGTCAATGACAGTGGTTATTATTTTATTTGCCTGAAAATGCTCTCAAAAAGTTATTGTATTATTCTAACACAGACCACACCACACCATAATGCACTATACTGGCTGTTATCCTATTTGTCTCTAACTGCATTTTAATGGAGATCAGTTCTGGTTCATATGCCTCCAGCATCATTCCCAGTACTTGTACTGCATGTCTCACTAGAAGCCTCATTGCTTCAAACTTCTGTAAAAAGATTGCACCTTCCAACTGCATAATGAAATAGGACTGAATACGACTGTTCATCATTAATATGGTCCTCCACTGGACACAATGGAGATAGTTTTATCATAACTTTCTAGTTTTTTACATTGAAAAAACATTGAGAGATTCAGGAATAACAGCTTCAATTACATATATGGCCTATAGAGGAAACATTCTTATCCCTCACAGTTCCCTCAATTCCTCACCTCCAAATACCTTCCTTACTGCCCCTGATATGTGCTCATGTTTCATTTTCTCTCTCTCTGTCCTTCTTCCCACCAAGATTACTCTCTTTTAGCTCTTCTCAAGCCTCCCTTGCTACTCTACCAGGTCTGCCATTTCCTTTTCTCCTCTATCCTTTTAATCTCAAAGGTCCAGACAAGTTCTCCATTTTCTCCCACATGCATACATTCCCACTGCTCCTCACTTTTACCTTTAAAACCTGAAGACTATTTCACTACTATTTGGAATGGCCAAAACTCATCACACTTCTTTAGAAATCAGCCAGCTGTTCAAACAGCTGAACTAAATCCTGTTGCTAAGAGAATAGCATCAGGCAGCGAAGACTTGAACAAACAGTAGGTTTTGAAACAAGCCTTAATTCATCCTCACAAGAGCAAGCAGATAAGAATCTGGTAGTCTAAATGAATGCCAACAGCAAAGACATATTACAGGATCTGCAAACAACTCTGTCCAACAAGTCAGTGCTACTAAAGCATAAAAGGTGTTTCTAAATTAAAATCAATTAATAGAATATAGGTCAATACTCCTAAGAAAATTGTTTAAAGTCAGAAAGCACTGCAACCTCAGGCTATTCTACTACTTGCAGTTTACACAGTATGAGAAAATAACTGGCAAGAAAACTACATTCCCTCATGCTGAATCAAACAGACAAGCTAAATTTATAAGGTTAGTTTGACTTCACATTCCCCAACTCTGAAAAAGTTACTAGGCAGTGGTGAGCCCTCCTAAGCCAGACACCTAGTGTCAGGATCAAACAGCACAATACACTGTTTATAAACCTCACACTTAAGCAAAACTGGTTCCTAAGCTATAAATCAAGTAAAGGCTTTTTAAATTTAAGAGAATTACACAGGTCTTCAGATATTTGCTTCACCGCACAATTAATCCTGCGATTCTCTACAAGTACCCACTAAAACCCAAAACAATAATAAAGCCATTTCTGCACATAAAAGTAAAGATTATATTTAGGATTGAAGACAAGCTGATAAACTTGAGACATCCAACAAGCCAAACTTGTTGAAAAATTAGAGTTCAACTCCATTTTAAGCTGAGGCTGTAATCAAATAACTGCCCTCTTTAAGAAAATGTTACAGACCCTTTAGAATGTGAGCAGGAGCTCTGTGTTTGCAATTACTTCAACACTTCAAATGGCTTTATCCATCCTAGAGTCACTCAGCTCTGCAGTAGGCCTCTTGATTTCACCTGTCAAAATAGTTACTCACAGCATTATCACTTACTCCTAATCACTTTTTGGTGGAAAGTGAATACATACAACAGATTGATGGAAATCATTTTCACAAGAATTTCTTCATTTTACGATTAACTAGAAGCATAGTCCCCACTCTGGATATTCACCTCAGCTGCATAATCCAGCCATGGACTTCCCTGGAGCACCTGCCTCACATCCCCATTCTTCATAAGATCATAACAATCAAATCAGAAAAATGAACTGGCTATACAGATTGATGTTTATGCTCAAACCAAGTATGAAGGACAATTTTGCTTCAATATAAGAATGAGACTGGAGATGGATCAAAGACACTGCAGCAGCTAATAGCAGAGATAGTTTGAATTTAACAGAGATTTTTCAACATAATTCCAGAAATACTATGAGGTTGCAAGAGATTTTTCACCATATTATACTGTTCATGCTGGACAGCAGAAAAATTTAACTTGACACTATCTGCCATCAAGGACTGAAAAAGCTGTTGCAGTAACAGAAAAGGAATAAGTCACAACTACAGTATTCTTTGTAACACTCAAGGTCAAGTTTAGGACCAAAGCAATGGTTCTGCGCTCCCTAGGCAGCTCCCACCTCTGTAAAAATGATCCAGTAAAAAAAAATGCCTAAAACACAAACACATGGCTGTCTGCAAGACAACATTCACACTAAGAGCACACACTGGAATTTCCAGTGGGAAAACACAGCTCATTTACTACTGCAAATCCTCTTATATTATGGGAACTGTCCTTGTGATACCAACCAACTCCTTTAATGCCTTTTGAGTCCGCAGAAAGGAATTGCAGTGGCAAACCCTACCAAGGTGCTTAAGTAGTACACATGCTTTGTTAGTCTTTTGCACAGTCTTCCTTCAAACTAGGTCTCGCAAATACTAACTAAACACCTCAGCCGGCAAGATAAAATCTCATCACTTTTCTCTTTGAGCAGCTGTGTGACTTTAATCTCCAGATTAAACAAACTTATTATTTCCAAATACAGGCTTATATTCACCCTTTCCATACAGATGGCTCTGAATAAGAAAGTCACAACCCAGGCTACATGGTCTTTGTCCTTTGCAACAATATACGTTGAGTCGCGCATTCAAATCCTGCTTTGGTTTGTGAAGCCAACTGTGTTTTGATCAGTTCTAAGATGCCTAGAAGCTTGTCCCTGAGGAACCAGTGTCTACAAAGTACAGTCTGCTGTAACCTGTAGAGATGTAAAGATACTTGAGAAATTTGTATATCACTGCTACCTATTACGTATTTAAGGCTGTAATGAACAAAATCATCGTGGTTTTAACTTTGCTTAAGGGCCCTCTTAGAAAAGAAAGACAGTTACTAAAAACTTGATACATTCTTTTAATTTCTAGATACTGTGAATTAAACCTTCCTACCTGAAAGGAACTTAATACAGATAGCTACCTGTCGGCTGCCGTAACCAAAGGCAGAACTAGATAAATTGGTGGTAACACTGTGTAGGATAATTTCACCACTCAAAGATCCAGAAGCAATGTAGCCATCATTCCAATTATATGCAACACACGTGACTTCGTCTTTATGATCCTGTGGGGAAGGGAGAATAGAGGGAGGGAGTTAAAGATATTCTTCCCAATTTGTGCTTTTGCACAAAAACGTCAACTTGATGGGGGTTTTTTTCTGACTATCTGTAACATTCAAAAATATTAAGACTTATTACGGAATATCACAAAAAATAGCAGCAGAATATGATGATCAATTATTATACTTTAACCACTGACTGTCTGCAGAACATGGTTTTAATCAATTAGCAGAGACTACGGTTTATTTATACACAATATTTTAATAAGGCAACCAGAGAGATATCGACCCAGGTGTCATAATGTTACTTTAAAAGTGGAGTCCCCCAGAAAACAGCGATATTTGAATACACTTTGTGTTCCACTGATGAACTACTGCCAACTTCCCCTTCTGTCATTTTTAGCATTAACAGATCTTTTCAGGATAGTCCTATGCAATAATGATACTGTGTTTAATGAATATACTATATGGGAAGATAATAGACTACTTCTAACTCCAAACGCTGGAATAGATGTTTAAAGTATTGCATTAGGTACTTAACAGTTTTGTTTGTGTTTATATTTTTCCCACTGGAAGCAAAATCTGGAAGCCTGAGAAACTACATTTCTTCCTCAGCCAAACTTACCTTAAGGCTGCGGTAAATCCTTCTGGATTTCAAATCCCAGATATTAACTTTGTTATCAAGGCCTCCACTCACGACATATGAAGAAGTAGAATTCAAGCTCACACATGTCTGTTTTGCCTGATGGAGAAGGTGGGGAAAAGTGTGTTAAAGATAATTAAGGGATTTACTCAAATCTACTTCAAAGGACGTGGATGTGCGCTTTTGTTTTCATCAGCACAAACACTCCCACTGACAGACAGAACTATTAGTACTCTGCAGTCATTTCCAATCAAAAGACATTTTAAAAACAGTCCAATTTGGACAGAAGTTTAATATACTTTAAGGTCTTAATATATTAATAAACTCTCAAACGCTCACATTTTCCCATTCTCATTTCAAATTTTTTGAGCCCATTTTCCTTCAATATGCATTTTCTCTTGAAATTACAGCTCTGTAAAGTGCAACCGCAGTCCTTTATTCAGGTACAGAGTTTATATTAAAAAAAAAAATCTAAGTTAAGAAAAAATACTCCTTAAAAGAAAATCAAAAAGTTGTCTAAGTCACGTACTCCACATTCCCTAAACATTACAGGGAATATTATAGCAGCAGACCTCATAATTCAGCTAAGTGATTCTTTTTAAAATAATCACTGAAGTACCAGCTTTGGAAAAAAAGTCAATCTTAATGATAGACCTATACCGAGGAAAAAATTATTATTCAGTTCTATCATGTCGAAAATTCGCTTTTAAGTTCTCAAGATCTGAGTGAAGAAAAAACAAGTCCATCTGATTATTGACATAGTAAAATTGGGAGGGATTACATTAGTTATAGTTATTAGTCACAGATCAGATTCAGTGAAACCTCCGGGACAAACAATCCAACTTTGGAAGTGTTTGCTTCAGCTCCCTAAGAGTAAGGTTTGAACAAGTTTTCAGAAAATTTCCAGTCCCAATTAGCATTAGAACAGCTATCCACACAGAATAATTAGAATGGTTTAGAACACAAGTCATTCAAGTCAAGACAGTATTCTAAAACAAAGCCCAGCCTCTTGATGCTTACAATGCCACATTTCCATTTAAGAAGACAAAGAAGCCTGTAACAGAAATTTTCCCATTTCTTGCAATTGCAGAGTCTGGCACATGAACACTCCAGGAACAACCTCTATATAGACTCTAATGTTTCACAATGTACATGGACACACACATACTGACAATCCAATTTGGAAAATGAAATTCAGAGTTGAGCTCTGTTCCATTCCCTACACATCAGACCACATCTGAACCACTGACTGCCTCAGGATACCACTAAAGCTGCATTTGTATTTTCTTATTTTTATCCCTGACCCCTTTATATATATTTAACAATACAAATGTACATGTCATAACCCCTACTAAAATTAAATTTAACCCAACATGCAGAACAGATGTGAGACACACAGGATACAAGGCAAAGTGGAGAAAAAAAACGAGGAAAAAGCATTACTCATACTTACTCCTTCAGCTATTTCGAAGAGTGGAACAGGTTTGCTTTTACAGCTTGAAACAACTATTTTATCACCAGCAGCAGAAGCAGTGGCCAGGTATTTATCTTTGTCACAAGTTAAGGACCATAATTGTATGGTACCGTTGATTAATAAAAGGAACAGAAAACTTTCCTTACTGAACAGAAGATAGATTGACTAAACAGTCTAAAGCACTCTACCTTGAAGAGACCTAGAAAGAGAAACATAAAGCCGTTTTCCAAGCTTCCATTAAGAAGCTGTTGAATTAACTACAGCTCTTACTTTCAAATACAAGACAGAACAATTTCTTTCAGAGAGAAGCTGAGAAATAACTGGTGGATATTATTTAAGAGCTCTTTACCACTAAGGCAGCTTATCTGGTCTACAATTCTGCTTCCCCACCACCCCCAGGTAAGAGCCTCATTTATCACTACAGCTCAAAGGAACATCTGATGCTGTTAGCAGAGTATGGATTGAAAGAATGGTCCTGTTCCTGACAAATGTTACACCACTTCACCATATAGTAGTTTCTAGAGTACAACCAGCAGTTGCCAATCTGCCTCACTCTGTACTGAGAGCCGAAAGCAACAAAACGATTTTAATGAAACGAAGTACCCTGAAGTGATAAGAAAAATATCCAGTACAGAACTACAGAGAAGGAAGACTGCCTCTGCACTCCCACCAAACAGAGTAATCATTTAAATCAGAGTCCTTTATGTCTTCAGGCCAATGTCCATTGGGATTTTATATTTGTTTATCCAAGAATAATACAGGTTAATTGGCTGGCTATAACACAAGAGAACTGGTAGGCACAGTACTGCTTCCTATTTCTTTCATTATTTTAAGGCATTTTTTTAGCTTACAGAATTATGCAGAAGCAAAACTAATGCTTTAACAAATCAACAAGTGTATAGAGCAAGATAATCCAATGTTTCAATTCTGGCAGATGAACAGGAAGCCTGACAAAAAAGCTTCTCAATAGCTGAAGCTTATTAAACACAAGTAAGTATATACATATACATACACGAGAACACTGTATCTACGCTTCAGTTTCTCTGCAAGTGCCATAGCCAGAACATTCATTTGTGTTCTGAGTGGGGTTTTTTTCATATATTCACTTAGTTGCAGACTTAGAGGACAAGTTCTGAATGTCTGTGTGCCAGCATACTGTCCTTTCACATCAAGATGAGGCACCATCACCTGAGACAGCCAGACAAGCTGTTCACCTGACACCTCACGGTCAGATCCATCTTGATGCAGAAATCACCACTATCCTACTGATGTTTTCCTACACAACCAACACATTTGTATTTCCTCCCTAAAAGCTAAAAACAATGCAAAGAAAACCAGCGCAAGCATGCTAAGAGGTAAGTGTACACTATCAAAGGCTATCAAAATCAATGAGAAGCTGTTTACAATTTTCTTCTCTACACTCTGCACAGACTTGTACGGCACCGGCAATTGCTTTGCTCAACCTTGTCAGTAAATGAAGCGCTGTCTTGAAAGTGAGCATTGTAATCAACTACTGAAGAAACAAATGAGTAAGCTTTGGAGTTGGCAGGTAATTCAGGCATATCATACTCATTACAGAAGTGTTTGTCTCCTAAAGGATGAGAAACTTCTTCAGAATCATTTACCAGTGTGAGATGATTCTCTGAATCACTTCAACAGAGAACCACAAAATTTGCTTCCCAATAGATACAAATATTTTTATACTCAGCCCTGTGTTTAACAAACACTTGAGTTAAAACAAAACAAAACAAAAAAAAAAGCCAGCCAGCTCCCCCTCTCCCTAAACCAAACCAAAAACAACAAAAAAGCAAAATAAACCAAAGCTTGCCTGGAGTTTTGCAAACACCCCCACAACTACAGCTGAAAGTGTAAAGGATACTGTTGCTGGCCCAGCATAGTGAGCTGACTGGATGTGATGGGGTATGTGGGTTGAACTGCTCCACCACAGTTAGAGAGGAGGAATCCCATATTTTAATGTCATCCCCTGCTGATGCAAAACGTATGCCTTCTTGCATGGCTGCACCTGTTTTTGCAGAAATAAATAAAAAAGTGGAAATACATATAGTGAAAATATACCACAGGCAACCTCACAAGTCATAAATAACTTCAGCTGCACCATTCTAGTTTTCTTGGTAAATGTGACATCTATTTGGAGAGTTACACAAGTACTGCCATTCAGCTGCATACACCAGTGAAAGCAGCAAACACTCCACTTTCGTTACTTGAATTCTTGCAGGAAATGTGAGCTTTCCTTTTCACAAAGCCATCCCCTGTGTGGCACCAAGACACTAAAATGAAGCTTTTCTCTCCAGAGTCTACAGCTGCCAACGACGAAGCCGTGAGTGTTCCGAGGACCCATTTCCCACCAGTAGATGGGGATGTACAGACCACAATTGAACTCCTGCAGGGGAAGGCTGAAGTTTGAACCTAACGCACTCACTTCAGTGTTCATCCCACCTGAGGAAGACACCCGAGAATACTTTAAACTAAATCTCTGAAAACAGAATAAAACCGACAGTGAGTCATCTTTTATCGCAGCTTACAAAATATTAGCAAACAAAAAGGCCAAGAACAACGCACTGACACTTACTTTGACTGACACCGTTTAAAGAGTTAAAGTCAGACTAACCGACTCTTGCCTTGTAAAGTTTATTCCCGGCGTTTCACTCCGGGTGATTGTGACCTGCCAACCAACAAGGCCTAAAGCCCCGAGCCTCCCCTTCAGCTGAACTCATGACCGCCCCTCAGCCAAAGTTTCCGGGACGTTCCCGCGCAGCTTTAGGCCATTCATTCCCACTGCCGGGAAGTTAACAGCGACAAAACCAGCCACCGAACTCCACGTCCGCACCGGCCTTCGCTCCCGGCCGCCCTCCCGCCCCGCACTCCGGGCGCGGAGGCCGCGGGGAGGAGCCGNAGCCCCGCTCCGTTCCGCGCTGGGTTCCCGGCCGGGCCCAGCTCCAACCTCCGGCCCCGGTTCCCGCGGAGCCACGAGCACATATCCCGTCCCGGCAGCCCCCGCGCGCTCCCGCGGTACGGCGGCCCGCAGGAACGGGGAACGCGCGGGCACCGGCAATGGACCCGCCCTGGGGGTGAGGGGCTGAGCCCCACAGCTCAGTGCGGGCCGTGTGTCAGTGCTGAGCACAGCGGGGACAGGCCGCAGTGAATGACAGAGTTCATACCCTGCCAACAGAGAATGTGCTGGTCCGAACCCAGCAAGTCAGATCTTAGTTACAGGCTTTGTGTTAACAACGTGCCTATTTGTAGCATACCCTGTGACACCCTCTGAGTTACTTTCAATAACATAAAATAACAGAATTGTTGCATCTGTTTCCTGATTGGAATATAGCTGTTATATTCCACGCTGAGTTTTACAGAAGGATGCACTTTTATTTTCATCTAGTAAAATAAAAGGTAGCACTTCCTTTAAGGTAATTCTTGTTTTCACTGCCTCTGGTTTCTAACCCTAAGTACAAATTTATTTACTAAAAGATTGTCTTTAAAACAGTATCAGCTGCCGAACCTGTAGCAAAACTGTTTCCGTGGAGATCTGGTTTCCCTGTGTACCCTCAGAACTGGTAGATCTGAAATGCCTGATTGACTTTCTGTTCTGATGGAGTCGTGATTTTCCAAGTTCATTTAATTTCTCGTCTGCGAAAGTGAACTCAGAATCAGGACAAAAGAAATCATGCCGCTCTTAGACAAAATGCCATTATGTATTTCCCTACAGCAAAGAGGATCTTTATTGCATCAATTAATCCCCTTTAAGCAAGCATTAATCATATATCATCTGCCTTTTCAGATACCTGAGTGTTCAGGGATCCACCGTGTCCCTAAAAGTCTTCTACCCTCACTCCACTTCATTGTCCTAATTTGCTTTTAAACCTGTCATGTTTCACTTCTGAGGGCAGTATTCATTTTTCTGTTTTAGCTTCAATACAGAGAATCAAAAGCCTTTTCGTTCTCTCTCTTTTCGTTCTCTGGCTTTTTTTTCCTTATCTCCTCACTGTGGAGTGTAACTCTTTACACAGGTAGGTGAATACCTGCCTTCCAAGCCCTGAAACCTTGAACAATTAGAAATTTTGCAGGTTTTAAGTATTTTGCTTCATTCTGTGACAGCCCCTCAGTCAAATTCCTCCTGGTAGGACCTTTGCTGCCATTTTTGTCTGCCAGTGACGGTGTTGTGCTTCTTGCTATTTTTTAAGAAACCACTAAGACTTGTAGGTGTATCATCTCTGGGGAAGGGACTGCAGGAAGAAGGGCCACCTGTGCAAGGCAGGGCATTCCCAACAACTGTTCAAGGCTGTAAAAGAGACTCCCAAGTAAAGTTCCCTCACACCTGAGAGAGACAGACCTGGTTTGATGGGAAACCACCTTATAGGTGGAAGGGAAATCCTCTTCATGTGTAACAAAGAGAACAAACCCAAGTACCTAACATGTAAAATACTATATATATTGAATTTAGGTGTAACATGAAACTACAAACTCATGAAGAAAGAGCAAGGTGTAAAAGTTTGTTAAACACAAAACCCCAAATCCAAGAGCAAGGGAGAAGACAGCATCATTGTATTCTTCCTGGCCCATGACTCCAGATGTGCTGGAGTCACTCCCTAACACAGACAACTAGCTTGAAACCACTCGCCTCCAGACCCAGAGAAGCAGCAGAAGTGTGAGCAATACACAGGGGAGGGGAGGGGTAAAAATAGTAACAGTTTCTATCAGAATTTTAACCGTGTTACTACCATTATTAAAACTATTTCTGCATAGATGTATTCTTTCTCTTCCCATAATAGTTAGATCTGGATTAATAATGATCCTTGGATTAGACTAAGATTTCAATTATACTAGTGCATTTTTGGCTTTAAACATACATTGACTTCCTCTTTGCTCGTAAACAAGGTTTTTATGGTAGCAGCAGTTACAGACAGTAACTGATGAGCCACAGAGTTCTGTGGAATAAGACTAGTCAGGACAGCAGGGAAAAAACTTTTGATTTCTTTATGGTTATAACTATTCTTTCAAGCGGTTTTGAAGCAATTGTTATTATTCCACATGGTAGTGGAATCCTAGGTATGTAAAGGAGCTAATTAACACACTGCACATTGTATGGGGATAAAATGTAGACAGTAATTCCACAGGATAGATAGAATCTTGACTTTTACCACCAACTCTGGCATATACTAGCTATATGATGCCAGAATCTATGGGGAATGAACCAAGTGTGACTGCCAGGAAGCAACGAGCTTTGCCTAGGACATTGAAGTATTTTTTGTGGCTGCTGAAATGTTCTTTTCAACTCTGGATGCCTGGCCAGGAGCTTAGCCACCCCTGTGGGTTCTCTGTGTCTTCGCAGAGCTTCACCCTCCACACTGGACTGCAGTGCCAGGTCCATCACCTCATGATGATTCCTTTGTAGCATATTCTGGTTTCACACTCTGCACACTGAGATTTTTGGCATAATTTGATTCAACACATACTTTCTTTTTTGTTGCACATTAGGTAGAATCCTAAGTCATGCTGACATGGGAGACAAGAATATGTAATTCTAATTATCTCTGGGGTTTCAAAGCAGAAAATTAAATTGCAGTGGTAAATACAGTTATACCCCCGCATTTGTGAGAAATGGGTCATGTCAGAGGTCTCGCGAAATGCCAAACTCGCAAATATGTGCAGGTCATTAATATGCATGCAAGCCACGCCCTTCCCTCCACCCCCAGCCAATCAGGAGCACTGATTTGACTCCTCCCCACGGGCTTTCAGAGCACAGGGGAAGAAAGGGAAGCGTTTCTATGCCCTCTCTGCCTGGGGAGACCCCCCCAACAATCCCTAGACTTCTCTTTGGCCGCGCTGCCACTTCCGCAGCTGCTGACCGCACGTGCTCGCAGCCCAAACCCCATGCTGCTGCTCCTGCCCCCTCCCCAGCCCTGGTGCTCATGCCCGCTGCACGCCGGTCCCGCACCACGCGCCTCCCGTCCCACGCCGCGCGCTGCCCGTCCCACATGGTGCTCGGCAGCACCATGCAGCGCTGGGGGGGTTCAGCTACAGCAGCGGAGTGAAACTGTCTTGCTGGCCACTGCTGCCAGCCCCACTTTCCTGGGGCACTTCCCTTCCCCGCCTGTAGCCATGGAAGCAGTAACACGCGCCCAGGGCGGGGTCAGTCCCCAGCTGCGCTTAGAGTAACAGGGGACAGTGTGATTCCTGGCCCTCCCTGTGGGGCCGGGCCAGCGCCGCCCCACAGGGAGCTCTGGCACTGCCCCTCGGCAGAGCAGAGGCACTGCGCATGTGTTGGCCTGGGAAACTCGCAAATGGTTGAAGCAAAACTCCAAGAAAGTTTCCTCACAAATGGACGGGGTCGTAATGGAGAGGTCGCAATGCAGCGGGGATTCACTGTATTTGACTTCAGCACTTGCCTTTGGACCCTTTCACCTACTCTATTTTAAAGATTAACCTATGCTTCATATTTTTACTTTTCTCATTTGATGATGTGCTCAGTATCTTTAAACTCAAAGAAAATCTTCAGCAAGCATAAATGGATTTCTCTTCTGGCTTAATTAGTTCAGCATATTAGCTTGTAATTCCACCAATTAATTCTAGTTCCATCCTTATTCTTTTTAAGAATCTTTCTTCTTGGATTTCACTGAAAAGAGATTTGGAAACAGATGACTATGCCTTTTACAGCACATCTCAATTAAATAACATAAATTCCCTTCCTCTTTCATTCAAGGATCTGAAAATATTCTCTAAATGTTGATGCAGAAAACTTCAAATCCCTCACTGATGAGGGGATTGTTGTTATCTTTAGATAAAGAAACCAAGGCAGAGTGAGGCTAATTACTATGATTATTTTGTCAGATTGATGTCATCCAAAAACTGGATAAAAACTTTAGCCAACAAAAAATGAGTGTAAATTGGAGCTGTAGTGCAATTTAAAAACTAGTCACATGCAACTGAATAAAATCTGTTTCAAATTAGTAATTTCGTCTCATAAAATTAATTTAGCCAGAAATCATTTCAAGTTGCTACATATTTGTAGGCATGAGACAAATCTTGTGAATGCCTTGAATACACAATCACTTTCAAGGCAGCAACATAACTCAAAACTATACTGAAATAGTCTTTAGAAACTGAAATATTCTAAAATCTATTCAGACCTTTCAATGTTTAGCTCCCTATTCAATTTCAATTTAAGCTCTAGCATGTTCTTGATGATGTAATTTTTAGTTACAGGACCAGAAGCTGTTTTTGTTCTCAGGACACTTACTTCATTCAGTTCACAGAACAGAAAATACCAAAGGAATTAAACAAACCCCAAATACCTCTTCTTACTGTTCTTTAGTTCCATACAGGTCCTTCTTATCCCTCCCTCAGGGGATGCACTGAAGATAAAATGTCATTCATTTCAGAATCTTTCCATTTGTCCCCACAGTGCTCTCTTGCTGTCTTCTCTCTCTCCTTGCCCCATCCCACAACTTATCAGATAGAGAAGCACTATCCATTCCTTTCACAGATGTATAATGGAGAAATATTTCACTTAAAATTTGAAAAGAATTGGTAAACATGTCAGTGGTTCAAAGCTGTCAATATGGTAATGCCTTTGGCATTGTTGTGTGGGGCAGATCATAGAGCAGACCTTCCCATAGCAGGAGGGAATTCCCTTACACAGTGAAATCAAAGAAGCTGCATTTCTCCTCTTCCTTTTTAATTTTGGAGACAGTGATATAGACAAGACAAGTATTCTATGGAAATTTAATTGAGCATGGTGCTGATACTAATCTATTCAATTTCAATTTCACATATTGAAAGCTTTAGTCTGCATTCATTGGCAAGGAAAAAAGCCCATCCAAAATACTGTAATGCATAAAACAAGAAGCAATTTACTTTGCAATTAACTTCATACTTTTATTCTGTGCAATTACTGGAGATGTTTAGATATGAGCTTCCTCCCTTACAAGCAGATATTAACTACAGAGTTTAATTATATGCTAAAAGAAAAATGTTTTCTCCAATGTTTTCTTCTGAAACCAGCATGAATACTTTATCCTGTGTTTATGATAATAAAATCTGCTGCTATGGATACAGTGAGGTCAGTGTTTCAACATCATTATTTTACTGTGCTTTTTTAAAAGGAGATATGTAGTAGGATATTTTTCTTTCAACAAAAATATCTTAGAAGTGTAATGTATTTTAAATGAATATGTAAAGCCTTTTATTTAATATTTCTCTTTCAAGTATAGAAATTATAACAAGGTCCAGACAGACAGCACTGAAAAAAACACCTTGTCTGTAATAGAGCTTCACTTCCATTTTCACTTGATGCTATAGTGTGTTTTACAAATATTAATTAAGCTGCACAGAAGTCCTATGATAATCCTCAAGGTGACCCAAGACAGAACAAGAAAGGTTTGTACTTTCTACAAAGCACAAGTAAAGACAGAACAGCTTTAAAAAGAACGAGAGAGAAAGAGGGGAAAATGAGTAATGTCAATTCTTATCTTTCCTGCTTTTTGAAGCACTGCAGAACAATAAACTCTTTTAATGAAAGAATGCTAAGGAGTATCTCCTCCAAACTGGCTGTTAGGCAGTTGAGTTAAATAAACACACTAACTCAGTTTTAAAATTGTCTTGCAAAAATACCTTCCCTGTCAATTACCCCGTTTTTGCTTTCTTGTTATCATTGTATCATAATCCTTCTAACTTTCCAACTACCTACAGCATATCAGAAAATACTACACAAAAAATAGCACACCTTCTAAAAAGCTACATATAACACAAATGTATGCAGTGTTCTTTCTTTCATAGGAATAGAGAAAAATAGCAGAAAACCTCACTGTATGTGATCCTGTACTGATCACATTTAAGACACTCACCACGTTGAATCTTACCTCTCTCTCCTCCTCCCTCCCTAAAAGAAACTTCACTCAAAAAAAACCCAGAACAACAAACAAACAAACAAACAAACCCACAAGCCAAGATAAAGCTGCAATTTCCAGAAAGAGTTCAAAATAGTTTATTGTTTTATCACTAGGCTATAGTACAGAGAGAGGCTGGCTGAAGTGAAAGGGTCTGGCATTTTGCACAGAAAATGAACCCAGGAAAGGTAACTGTTTGTCTTCAATTTTCACAGCTGCACAGAAGCACAGCCAGTGACAGGACAAGTCTCACAGGACTCCTTCTCAAAGTTTCTAAATAGATGTATAAAAGAACAAACTCAGGGATGTTTTTAGGCTCCCCAAAAATTCTCAACCTCATACCTAATATGTACTAACTTTTGATAACTGCAAAAGCAATTTTAAAATTGCTGCTGAGAATAAAACTTAAGAGAAAAAGGAGTATCTATCAGTGGGCCCTAGAAGGCTACAAACCTATTCAGCTTTTCTAAAAAATAAGAAATTAGTAAAAAGCTAGAAAATCCTCTTACTAAGAAACTACTTTTAAAATATTTAATTAAAATTATTGTAATTTTAAAATCTATTCAGGTTTAAATAATTAGAAATAAGGTAAAAATAAAAAATAATAAAACATATCAGAAGCTAAATCCTTATGTGATTGATGAAGCTGTTTCACTAACACTGGAACTAAATCTATAGAACTCAGCAACTGATTAAGTTACTGCAAAAGAGAATTCAGTGAAGCAGAGAAATTATCCAATTGAAAAGATTTTCTTCAGTAATTATACATCCATTGGCAGGATCAAACATATCTTCCAAACTTGCTATTGATTGCAAAGTAAGATCAAATGGGATCTGAAAAAAAAAAGGGAAAAAATTCCAAATTAATAACTTTATTAAGCTTAGTGCTACCAAAAAGTACATATATACAAATAGCTCCATATTAAAGCCAGATTTCTGATTTACAACAATAAATAAGTTAGAAATACTTTTTGTTTCAGTATAAATTTGTGGTTAATGAAAACAGTGAAGTAGGATTCAAGGGAGAAAATTTCCATTGACAATCTTGCTCACCAAGGTTATCTTGATCACCTGTAGGTAAAACGAAGGTATCAGACAAGAGCAGAAACAATTACAGTGAATCCCCGCTGCATTGTGACCTCTGCATTATGACCCCGCCCATTTGCGAAGCAAATTTTTTGCAATTTTGATTCAGCCGTCTGCGAGTTTAGCCGGCCGACGCATGCACAGTGCCTCTGCTCTGCCGAGGGATGGTGCCGTGGTGCCTGTGGGGCGGGATTCACCCTGCCATGCGGGGAGGGGGCTTGCAATGGCAGCACCGTGCCCCCGTCTCGGACCTGGGAAACTGCCCCACAAAAGTGAGGCAAGTGAGGTTGGGCAAGCTCTGTGTGCTGGGAGGAGGCAGCTGCCTCTGCCATCTGGGACCGTACGGGCAGCACTGCCTCTCCCGTGACCGGTGGATATTAAAGAGAAGGAAACTCTGATACTGACCCGACACACCCCCCTGCCCCGGGGACACCCCTGCCCCACCACAGAGGAATGGCGAGCATGAGTGCTGGCAGCAGCCAGGTTTCCAAGCCNATTCCTCGCAAATGATGGGGTATAACTGTATTAGTAATTCACAAGGCTTTTCCTAGGATGAGAAGTTGAAAGAATTGAGCTAACTGTAAAACATAAAACAAATGGCAAGTCAAAACTGGTTTGTATGCCCATTGAACATGGAGAAGCCTGGAATAGGCTATCAAGGGTGATTAATTTTAATGAAATAATTTTCTTTATAAGTTTGCCTTTAATATTTAAGATTGCAAAGATTCCAAATAATACTGTCTCCCTCAAGGACATAGCTATTCATTAAATAGCATTAAAAACAAACTAGCTGATCAATTTTTTTTCTTAAAACTTGAACAGTCATATCATTGTGAATGAAAAATTCAATACAAATGTACTTTTTCCATTTATTAATATAATCTCGGGCTGAATCCAAAGCACCATAAAACCCACAGAGAGACGTAAGAGACTCAAAGAAGAGAAGGTGGAACACAACAGCAGTTCAAGTGTGACAGTTCAGACAATGAGAAAAAAAATACTACAAATTAGAACTGACTTTGCCCAATTAATTCACCAAAAGATGACAAACAAAATAATGTGTGTGTGTAAAAATGGTGTAAAACTATTTACAAGCAATATATCTGGTGCTTTCTCTTGCATGCTTGAAAACAAAGGGGATATACTACACTGTGGTAATGCACATAGTCCTACTTGGAGCTTTCCATCTCAGGCTGAGGTAATGCATGTATACAAATTATTTTAAAGTCTGGAAATACAACTTTGAAATACGCTATACTTAATGAAGTGCTCTGCATATATACATAATGAAGTGCTATACATAATGAACACTCTGCAAGTTCCATTGGCTTCAGAGAAGAATGAAAATACTCAGCATCTTGAAGGATTAGACTTCAGTGCTGCTCAACCAAAACTGCCAGATCTAAAAGCATCTCAGTTTGAAATCTCTATTTGAAACTTTGAAAAGCCCATTGTTTCACCTGTTGAAACATTTTAGCTTGTTGTGGAATTTAGCAAGAGTAAAACAGAGCAGTAAACATATTTTTGCTGAAAGAAAACTGCTAAATCTACTCCCTCACTTCCATCCTAGACCCACAAATAGAAGCAGGCAAAGTGAAAGGAATTAACAAGAATTTAGAACAGCTCCAGGAGGTTTCCATGATTCTGTGAAAGCTCAGCTAGAGTCTACTCTCTCTACCATGGAAGATATTTCTGTGGGACTCCAGAAAGTACAGCTTTGAAGAATTAATGTGTGTATATTCTAATGCATTGATAAAACCAGACTGAGTGATATGAAGGTCTTGGATTCATTTGAGAGAGAACTTCAGGGTGGATAACAGGAGATGGCAAGAATGGTGGGTACGTATAAGTAGGTACTCTTAGGTACCAGACTGCAGGACAGCATTAGAGATTCTCTATCCTGCAACAGGCCACTAGCCCAACTGTTCTCAGATAAAACTCAGTATTCTCTTCTCACAGGAAAAGCTACCTGACTGGAAGTCTACAGTGGATGCTTTATCCATTATCATTCCATTGTGAACAATTACTGGCAAGATATTTGAGGTTTAGCTGAGAATTCCAGAATCTTCCTTGGAGTCCCCTGAACCCTGGCAGCTGTGGTCCTCTACTGATCGCCTAGGCTGGCCAAGAGCACTGAACCACACTGCTGCCTGCCATGGGCCAATTCCCAGAGTCTCCTCTGGGATACTGACTACAGCTGGGTAACAAGACGAATGCAAAAGCACGGACAAAAAAAAGGCACGCTAGTTCTCAGAACACGTCACAGGCAAGGCAGAGAAAGCTAAAGAAAATAGAAGGAAAGCCTGAATATCTGCAAAAATGCAAGGATGCAAGGAAATTGCATTTGGGAATTGCATTATGGTAATTTACTGGAGACTGTGTGAACAATGACCAGAGAATGGTGGATAACCTATATTAACCATTGAGAGCAAGATTCATTTTTAATACATTTTTGTATGTATGAAACAGTGATTCTAAGAGACACTGAAGATATTAATAGTTTGTAATCATGCACATTCATATTTAAAAATAAAACCCAAACAGAAAGCCCAACAAAGTATGAGAAAAAAATGGGAAGACACTTAGGGGTGTAATCCATTTTACGTATATGGATTCAGTTAATTTTGTATGGATTCAATTTAACTGAACAAGCAGTTTATTTCAGAAAACAGATTTTTACTCTTAATGAGAACAGCATACCTCAGCTAGTGGTGAGGACAGGGCTGGAACAACAGACAGAAGTGCTTTGACTTCAGATAAACAACTTTTAGCAATTTCCTGAAGATAGAAAACAAGAAAGCAGTAATGCTGTACTATCATTCTCCTCCAATAAGAGAACAAAAGTTGCCTTGCAAAATTTTTCAGATCATTCTGAAAATTGAATTCACAATTCTAATTGAATTCTGAATTGAATTCACAGCAAAATAAACCTTAGATGATGGATATCAATTTGCTTCAACACAAATAGCTGTGTTTATTGTAAAAACACAAGTCTTCGCACCTTGCAGTTTTTATGTAGGCAAAACTGACCCTGGTTCAGGTTTTACATCCAGTGACTGAATATACTTTTGCTACTTGTTTACTGAAGATATTATTAACAAACTCTCTGACAAGATGATATTTATATATGTATAATGCATGGCATGTTAATCTTATTAGTATGCTAAACATTGTTTTTCCAATTACTGACAGGTATTAATGGAAGTTTGAGCAAAGCCCTTCAGGAAATCATAAACGCCCACTAAAGGACAGCTCTGTCTACCCTCCTGAGAACTATCATTGGCCAAAATATCATTTGTTCTCCAAGCTAGTCAAAATACAGCCTCATAATAATGGCACAGTGCACAATTGTCACTATTTCACAGCACCCATCAGACAAAGTGACAGCCTCTACATCATTAATCATTTCATATAATAGATATAAAGAGAATCCTGTCACATGATAAATGTCTCCCACTTTGAAAATAAACGTCTATTTTGCCTTGGCATTTATCAAGCAGCAGTTATGCTATGGCAACGTTCTACTCCAATGACATTATCTCAAACAGACCACATGGAAAATTCTGAAATTACCTTTTCTGTTTGTGCATGTGAGGACAGTTATTTGCTTGTGCACCATATTCAGCCTTACGAACAAAAGAGGAAGGTGGCATTGAAAAAATTAAAATAAATTCACTGCCAGTTTTAGTCCTCTCTCAATAATATTATTACAAGGTTCTTATTTCAGAAAGCACCACTGCCCATTTTGCAGCACTTAAGATGTTAAACTGATTTTTTAAAAGCACTTTCGGGTTGATTTCCATGCTGATCTAACACACTGCCAAGCCTTTTTTTATGCAGATTACTACAAATTAGGCATCAGGTTTCAAATACATGTACCTGAAGATACAGGCTATATTTTCAAGTGGAAGGTGTGAAAATGCCTGGGTTTTTTGTAAAATGACAATCAATACATAAGAAGAAGTTAAGTATTTAATTAAAAGTATTTCAACATTTCTTGAAGACGGTGAGAGAAGCTTGATCCCTGTCTTTATGCCTGCCTTCCAAGGTACCTGGCATTTATTTCCCCAAAACAGATATTTTAAACAAAGCTAGACATATTTAAGAGCAGAACTGTTCTAACTTACTTTTGTTTTTTCATCAAGATCCACTTTTGCAACACTCATTTTGGGTTTTTTTGAAGGACTTATTTTCAACGTTTCACCTTGTTCAAGAAAATCTGTAGATTCTGAAGCTGGTGAGAAACTTTCAGAATTTTGCATCGATATTTCAACTTGCTCCTTCAGATTAGACAGTTCCTTCCTTAAAGAAATAATTCTGAAAGAAGACAAAGTTTTTCATCATTGCTGTTGTAAAACAACAATACAGTGAATCCCCGCTGCATTGCGACCTCTCCTTTATGATCCCGTCCATTTGTGAAGCAATTTTTTCGCAGTCCAGCTTCATGGATCCGCGAGTTTCCCGAGCTGACGCATGCGCAGTGCTTTTGCTTTGCTGAGGGGCGGTGCTGGCTCTCCCTGTAAGGCAGGATGGGCCTGCCCCCCGGGGAGGGCACACAGTTTCTCCGGCTCAGCCTCGCGTTTAGAACCCTGCAGCACCATGCCCGGCTCCTGAGCCGGTCCTGTGTGTCTCCATGCCCAGTCCCTACAGTGGAAGAGTCACGCAACACTATGTCCCAGGCGGCCACTGAGACCCAGTGCAGCACCGCCACAAGACATGCCGTGTATACATATGTACAGTCTATGTATGTACGTATAATTTATAGAATTTAAAAAAGCGTTGTGGATGCTTTATACGTGCAGAGTTTCTCAACGGCTTAATAAAATTCAAACTGCCTTCAGGGGCTCTGGACTGGGGACAGCAGGGAGCGCCTGGGGGGCTGTGGGATGGGGACGGCCACTGTGGAAGGCAGAGCAGGGCCCTGCGTGGCATGAGGCACCAGGTGGGGATGAGGCAGGGCCCTGAGTGTCACTCGCCCACCCGTGTGTGCGAGCTGCGAGCGGGCAGTGCTTGTGTGCGTGTGTCTGTGTTACTGTTTCCATGGCTACAGGCAGGGAAGGCAATGCAGTTTGTGCCCGGGGACTGTTGGCTGGTGCACCTGGTGATGACATAGCCCCAGGGATACTGCCTCACGAAAATGAGGCAGGTGAGGTGAGGCAAGCGCTGTGTGCTGGGNTATTAAATGATCCTTGTGTGTCCCTTCCAACTCAGAATAACCTGTGAACCTGTAAATGCTGGAACTGCTTCTTAGATCTGGTATGTTGCTATGCCAGGGTAATATAATTAGAATGTGTTACTTGGCTCTTTAAGAATCAAAACTAAAATGCGCACACATTGAGAAAGCATTTATTTGGATAGGTTTAACACTGTGTACATCATCTTACAGTTTTTATAGTGAAAATCTCTGAAAAGCAAAAACGGATGCCTTTAAAGATTTACAGCTCTTTTNCACTCCCCAAAAGCGGTATGGGGTGTTGCAGTGTTGCCAAGACTCCAAGAATGCTGACAAGCCTTCCCTGCTGCAAAGGCAGGGCGAGCATGTGGGATGGCAGCNTCATCCTAAGTGGTTGACTGATCCTTAATACAGCATGAAATTAAATAAAGTCAGTGAATATTTACCTAGCCAATGGAATCCACAAGTGGCCTGAAAACACAGACATTGAAGTGAAAATCTTGATATTGCTAATCTGGACAGGCTCTGTATTATAAGCATAAAGCAGCAAAACCTGTAAAAGAGACAGAATAGGTAAAGTTTCATACAGTATGATATAGTAGAGCTGAGCTATTTCAGTGATATGAGACTGTAATAAATACCAAATACAGTGTCCTGATGAAATCTTAGATAACTGACCTTCAAAAAAGAGGGGAGTGCAACTTTATATGAATTTTTACTATACTCATCTTTATAGGTTTTAAAGCAATGTAATTATGGATGGAGTTTCTGTGGGTTTTAAAGTTAATGATACCCCACAGAGTCACAATCAAAATCTCAGTGTTGTCCTGTTGACCTGATCCAGGTCTAACAGTCCCACTTATGTTCATGTCCAAAGTTTCAACTTAAGTTAGGCTGAAGAGAGAGCTGTTACTGAATTTTCAAAGGCCCTATGCAATTAGCTACATTTCCTATATGGCCTTGTCCATGGCTTTCACCACACTAGTTCTGAGTCCATGAAGTGTGCATAACTTGCTAATTTCATAAAGTTATATCAATATAAGAAAACAAAATACTAGAATGTTCTCATCTTTCACTGCAATAATTTGCTAGCATCATTAAAAATATGCTTCCTAGTAGTAGCTGAATATTTTGTCTACATGCAGAATGTCAAAAATATGGCATTCGTGTATTAGGTGTTTGGAAGAGTTGTCTCTGTACTTCTATTGATGTTTATGGCCATGCTAAAGTAACCTGCAAAATTACATGAAGAAGCACATTGTTTGCATTAACTCCACAGGAGTTCTATAGCTTACCCAAAAAAAAAAAAAAAAAAAAAGGGTCTAGTAGGAATTTAGACATCAATCTGCTATGCCAAAAAGTTTTAGGATCATGGATTTCTATTGCAGTGGCAGAAATTTTCCCGTGTTTAAAAATAAAACAAATTCCACGCCCTAGCATCTTGCTTTCCTGCATCACTTCCATCTCTTTCATCTTTCATGTTTAGTCTGATCTTTTAGGAAAATTATGTTTACAAAATCCCATTTTTCCTGCATATATGTATATTTTCTTTTCCAATGGCCTCCCACCGAACTATTATTTGAATACATCAGTCACCTCTAACCAAACTTAACCGAGTGGAGGTCTCATCTGAAACAGGCACGAATACAACATGGCCTAGAATCTCTATATGGTACACAAAGTCTTCTTTGGTCTGCCAACAAAAATTGTTTTCCTGCAGAGCAGGTTTGCAGCACAGTAAACATAGAGCTCCCTGCTGTCCCAACTTGCCTAGCAGTATATGTATAATTCAGTTAAAAAGCTGATTATTCATAACATAAATATCCATTAGAAATAAGACTTAATATGTTCCAATACCTAAGGAGTTGCTTTGTTCTAGTTATACCTTAGTTTCTGTATCATTTGAAGGCTTTGCCAGAGAAGGAATATACCATTGAATGTTAATTTCTTTATCTGAAGCATTTGCTGCCCTATTCTCCATCTGACTGTCTTCTTCAGTGATAGGAACTGGAGAAGCTATTCTCACGTGTGACACTTCTGATGTAATTTCTTTAAGAGACATCTGAAACACAAAAATTTAAATTATATTTTCTTGAGTGAAACATGCAAAAATCTGTTATAATATAGTGTCTACCAGAATTGGTAAGACTTCCACTCCTGCAGAAATATATGCTTATTTAGATAAATGGGTGGTTTTCAAAAGGGTCCATTTCACCAAAGCTCATGTGATGAGACATTTCCTAAGGTAATGCAAAGGATCTTCAGGCTGACTTAGAGACACCCACAGTAATGATGGCTGCCTTTGACTTAGAATAATCACGGCCTCATGGTTTTTGCTCAAATCTACTATTTGACAGGCTGATCATACAAAATTTAGTTCTGCAAAGGGAATTTGTCAGCTATACATATTCATCAGCACTAATTAGTCAGTGATTAATGTTGCTGTCCTTGAACAGCAGTATCGAGGCCATGCTATTAAGAACGCAACTGTGCAGGGCAGGACACATCTTCAGGATGGAGGATCATTGCCTCCCTAAGATTGTGCTTTATGGTGAACTCACCACTGGCTGCCACAACAGAAGAGCCCCAAAGAGGAGATACAAGGACTCCCTGAAACAACACCTCAGTCTTGGCCATATTGACCACCATCAGTTATCCACTCCCACCTCAAATCGGGAGACATGGAGATGCACCATCTATAACGCCGCTGCCTCCTTTGAAAGCTCAGGCAGAATGAGTCTCGAGGAGAAAAGACAATGCAGAAAGAACCATGCCTTGTTCATACCGCCTAAGGAGACTTTCTGCTCTGTCTTTTGTACCCAGACTTGTCTATCCTGCATCAGCCTTTTGAGTCGTCAGTGTGTTTGTAGCAAGCGTGGGTAGAGCCCTTCCTATATCTTCATTTGCAAAGCTAAGCCGTGATGATGATGATGACATATGATAATATAATAACCCTTTATTTATGTTTACCTGTCTGTTTTCTTATTAGCTGTGCAGCTAACAAAGTGATGCCTACTGAAATTCAGTCACTTTATTTTTGAGGATTTGTTGTATTTACTAGAATACAAATGCAACAGTAGCAGGCTATTCATCAAATAGTTACTGTTGGCTGTGACTTACCAGGGAAGTAATGGAGGGATACTATCAACCAACATTCATCCATGAAAAAAACCTTTCTTCAAAATTGTGAAATACTTGATTTAAAGGCTGAACAGCACAGAATCTGGACTCCTGAGCCTGCTGAGGCACTGGATATCCAGAGGTGTCTTTGGAGCATAATTTATCCACAGTACCAGGTTTGTTGAAGGTCATGATATAAATGTTATAGATGTTAGGTTTTAGTTAGGCTATAGGTTGGACTTGATGATCTTGAAGGTCTTTTCCAACCTTATCAACACTGTGATACTGTGAATCACAGAATCAGTAAGGTTGGAAAAGACCATAGAGATCATCAAGAGATGCACCTCTACTTTTTAAAGTGTAATGCAGATCTGCAAAGAACAGCAGCCAAACAGTGGCATTTTAGGAGAATATGTAAGTCATTTGAAAAGATCCATAGTGTCTCCATCACTGATTCCAAAATGTGGATACTGAAAACAGCTGCTTGTGGAGTTAGTTGTTTTCAAATTTTGAATTTTCATTACTAAGAAAAAAAAAATAGAATTTTACACACTTTATTTTCAGAAAATACATCTCCTGAGAAATATCAGGCAGTAAATCCAAGTACGTAGAAGATGGATTTTTCACAATAACTTAATCTTATGCCATAAAACCAGTTATCGTTCCACACCACAATTTAGTAGAAGTGAAGATAAAGCTGAATGCATGCATTGGAAGTCATGTGTTCAAGCACATGGATACGCTTCAGTAGGCAGTGATAACAGTGGCCATAACACATGATATTACATGAGGTGTGCATGGATGACCCACCGTATATAATCACCTTTTACACTGAGGACCTTTATTTCAGGAAGGAATCATCCACTATCCTGCTGGTGAACAAAATTAGGAGAAAAGATACATGGAAGTGGGAACAAGCTAATTTATGCTGTGACCCTGAACTAGAGCTCTAAAATTCCATTCTATGCTACATATTTCTTTCTAAAATGTCCGCTGTGTTTCCTTTTTTACTGAACTGTGTCTTTTAGATTTGTGTCATATTGGATCTTTCTGAGGAAGGATTACAACTGTGCTTGTCAAACTGGAGGGTTGCTGAATTTAATAGATAAATATTTGTCTATTCAACTTTCTCAACAGCCCAAAAATAACAAATTGTCTTAGTTAAGTGTTTCCAGTCCTGTATACTACCATGGAGTGGAATAAAAAACAAGCATGCAAAATGTTACAGGACACAGACTTTTAGTTATAGACTAAAAGCTGAAAAAGAAACTGAAAAAACTTCTAGAATCAAAAGTAGAATCACAAAAACACATGTAAGCAAACAAAAATTGTTTCAAAACCGTATCTATTTGTACTGCTAAAAATCCCAGTATTAAATTCCATTTTTAAAATAACTCATACAACCTTCTTAATAGTAAAAGCTTCTAAAAATGTTGTGGTAAAAATCAATGAAGGTTAGAATTTTAAAAAAAAGCTTTATGCTTGTTAGCTGTCTACAATACCGAAGCTAACACATGATTATGCAGCTTGCACCCGTCACGAACATGACAGTGAGCTCTGAAGCTTATTATTCCATGACACTGTAATACTAATTATGTCAAAAAAAGAGCAGACAGAGTAAAATAATTTTTGATATATGATGGCTGTTAAAAATGTCACATACCATATATTTACAATTTATTCAGTGGCACAGTCAGCTCTTTGTTGGGAAATGAGTAATGATATGCTGTCCAACACTGCAGAAAGTTCACCAACTCTAGAGGAGTCACTTCCACAAAAGTATTTTTATTCATTTTTGTAAGATACCAAATTCTCCCTCAAGGAGGGAGACTAAATTAATAATATAAAGACTTGTGCATACAAACTACAAAACAAATATCAGGACATTTTTGGTTTGAAACACGTAGATCTACAAACTTTAGAGCCTCACTCCTGCCGAGTAACAGAGCCAACTTAACTAATAAAAAATATCTTCTGAACTATCACTCTGCTTTATCATCTAGGGTTGAAATACACTGGCTATGGGACGGAGATCATTTTTACAGGAATAAATAACACAGGGATATTTGCATTTGTTAACTATGTACTTTGCTGCTTGCTGAGAATTTGGGGTTTGTACTGATCTTCTGCATAAGGAATTTCATTCTTCTGTAGTGCTCCCAGAAATATCACCAGTGGAACTCTCAACAACCTGAGTGAAGTACCAGTATAGTATTTTTGAAATATCAGAAAGAACATAAGTACCTCTGAAGAACCAGCTGGACTACTGAGTGGCAATTCTACGTCATGTAGCTCTTCCGGAAAATTCTCAAGACAACACATTGAATATTCAAACAAATTTTCTT
The DNA here is from genome assembly GCA_013390025.1 of Pitta sordida. Lineage (NCBI taxonomy): Eukaryota > Metazoa > Chordata > Aves > Passeriformes > Pittidae > Pitta > Pitta sordida. The sequence goes on from WEKX01019452.1 coordinate 84,919, forward strand.
TAAGAAAGGAATGTGTTTCTGCTATGCGTAGAACAATTCCTGTGTCAAAAACAAAGCTAATGTGTCCATCTCTTGCAGATAGTGATCCAGGTCCTGAATTAGGGACAGCTTTGAAAAGAGATGTTTTTATTACATTATTTGCCATTAAAATGTAAAGATTCTACAGCTACCCTCTATTCATAAATTTTGAAAATATAACAAAATACGTAAAAAGATTCAATATCATATAAATGCATTTCCAACTATTATACTGATTACTCTTAAATATTACCAGCTTATGCTATTTTATTGTAATTTTTCACCAGTGATCTGATAACGCAATAAGGTCTGTGTAGACATTATAAAGTTGCATAAAATGGGAGGCGTAATTTCAAGATTTGGGTACCAAAATTCAGATGTGTGAGTACCAGTGCGTTTACCAGCTATCTAAGCACTCACTAGTCTAAATGCATATTCATTCAATACAGTCAAAACAAGCTTAAGAACTTTTAAGACCCCAGTATAGACAGGTAGTGGCTAATCAGCTGAGCTGCTCTCTAGGCTCAGTTGTTGGTAACTAAAGCTGAGATTCACATGCGCATTTTGACACCTTGTAGATCTCTTACTGTTCTTATAGTTCCGTGGTGGGCTGGAATACTTTCTGTTCACATGGTGCTGCATGTAAAAAACGCATCCCTCTCTGAAATCATTCTTTTCAGAGTTGCTACATTTCTCTCTAAAGAGCAGCTATATGTACAACCTAGTTCTGTTCTCACCTATCAGGTACATCCAGAAGCTGGACATCACCTGTAGATGCACAGTATTAGGGCCTTGTAATTGATGGATTCCTACTTTATATGAAAGGTCCTGTCTATTACCATCTTCTGTTTACAGTGAAATAACACAAGTATGTAGATCACATCTGGTATTTTGGTCAAAACACACTCAATAATGCTCAGCCTTCCAATTTCCACTGGACTCAGTTCTCAAAAAACAGTATCTCAAACTGAACTGATCTATTTCTGATGTGACTTAAGTTTCATGTATCTAGATTAATCTAGAACTAAAAATAAATATAGATTATGATTTTTTTAAATGCTTCAGATACAGTAATGACAATTAAGTCTTGAGGGAGGCTTTCCTGGTTTTGTGAAGGCTTATGAAAAACTATGAAGAAAGGTAGCAATATCTTCACTTACAGCACTTATAAACTGACATAAATCTTGATTTCAGTGAATATTTTTTCCCATTTAGAGAATTCAAAAAAAACTTTAAGGTTATTTCAGATGATGGTCTCTGAATCTGATACTGCTGGCCCTCAAGAACAGTGTATCACCTATGGCGGTTTTCTAGAAAAAAATAAAAATACATACCAAAGTGAAGGTTTGTGTTATGAAGTCTTTTTAAATAACTGTGATAGCGAATTATGTGAACCCATGTTATTGTATCTTTCTTCTGGCTGGCCTTGGCGGCAAGACTTTCTGGTCGTTCACATTCGCTCTGCTTGTCTTCTATGAATTGTTTGTTTTCAGTAGATGATACTCTGGAACTTTCAGAGACAACATTGCAGTCATCTGCAAATTCAATAGGAGTTCAAGAATCTGCATTAAGTGGTTGGAATTCAAAAGCTCTTTCTGCATTGTGTTGGAATTGACCAATCTGTAACTAAGAGTATAACTGGTGAACATGGTTATGTTTTTCATACAAGGAAAATTCTTTCTATCCTGACTTAATATTAGTTGAAATAGTTAAGAATTTTTTTCTCAGATCATGGATAGGAACCCAACTGGTCCTTGCAAAGTTAAAAAGATTAGAGAGCAAGGTGCATTCTCTCTCTGAATTTGAATATAAACCTATTATTCCTACACATTGTTGAAAAATATTCACTAAGTGGNACACATTGTTCAAAAATATTCACTAAGTGGAAACAATCTAAGGAACTTCCTTCCAAGTTGTATTGAACTCGGTTCACTTAGGGACTCTCAAATGTTTCTTGTTAGCTTCAGTCCAGTCCCTTTGAGATATTAAACATATTTTCAGTGAAATTGGTTCTTGATTCTGGAATAAAACAAAAAATAATATTTTCTTTGTGCTGCCTAAAATTTATGCAAAAAGAGGAAAAAAGTAGCAGTACGGGTATCACTATGTCATTGCTTAAATTCAATATTTTTTTCACTGTATTAGCACATGGCTCTCTCAAAAGCCTACACAAATCTTCTGCTGTTTCTCACTCCAAATTGAAAACACATTATGTTATGGTAATTCCCTACAGTAAACTTCCAGAAAATAATTATGAGTTCTTCTACAAAATCCAAATGTCTCTATAATTCATGACATTTCACTGTCAATTCCAAAAGTAAAAATGGCCACATTGTTTATAGATAAAAACCTAAGCCATGTGTTCCACTAGGTTTTACAGAAAATATTTAGCGTGCTATGCTGATAATTTCCATTTTAATTTACCTTTATATATTTTGGCCTACTATTGCTTTTCTACATTTTCTATTCTTCTTTGTATTGGCTAACAGAACTATCAGGAGAGACACCTGCTGCATTGGCTAAAAGAAAAAATGATCTGTCATTACAAGCAAATGGAACTAGTACAAAACAATCAGATTGATGGGAAGTCTCAGCACACAACACTTGTTTTCATAAACCAATCAAAACACATATGTTTAAACACCGCACAGTAAGCAGACATTTCTCAGCTTTGCCAGCAGCTATCAGGCAGAGAAATTCAGTCTTTGTCAGTCACGTTAGGATGACTGAAATTAAGCCCCTGAACCAAAATTTTGTCACTAAATTAACCGTTTGAAAATAAATATGGATATTTTGCCTTAGTGTTTATATAACATCTAGCAAACATTATTCCAGAATTTCTAGTTTCACTGTAGGGCGTTTCTTTTCATAAAAGAATTCCATTTCACCAACTCCACTAGCTGAAAAATAAATGCAGAACGTGGAAAAAATCCAAGCAAAGTTCTACCAAGCTAATGAAAGCATCTCTAAATGACAATTCATTGGACTGGAAAGACAGTGAA
>WEKX01019455.1:0-16052 GCA_013390025.1 Pitta sordida
ATGTACTTCAAGAATGAAATCTTGAAGTCACAGAAACAGGCTGTCTCGATGTGTTGTAAAATGAGCCATAGGGGAAGAAGACTGGCCTGGTTGAGTAAGGAGATAATGAAAGAACCGAGAGAAAAAGAGGGTGTACCACCTTTGGAAAAAGGAAGAGGACGATCAGGTTATGTTTAGAGACATTGTTTGGTCATGTAGGAAGAAAATGAGAGGCAAAAGCTCAACTTGAACTTAAGCTGGCCAGTTCTGTGAAGGTCAATAAGAAGTGTTTTTACAAATATATCAATGGCAAAAAGAAGGGTAGTAACAAACTTCACCCCTTATTGAATGTGGAGGGAAATTTATTAACTAAAGATGAGGAGAAGGCAGAGGTACTTAATGCCTCCTTTGCCTCTGTTTTCAGCAGTAGGGTAGATTGTCTAGAGGACAATTGGTCATCTGAACTGGTGGATGAGGTCAGGCTACAGTACTGTCCCCCTGTAGTTCAGGAGGAAGTAGTCAGAGATCTATTGATCCACTTGGATCTCTATAAGTCCATGAGACCTGATGAGATGCACCCCAGGGTGATGAGAGAGCTGGCAGTCGAGATCGCTAAGCTGCTTTCCACCATTTATCAGCAGTACAGGCGAGGTCCCAGACGACTGGAAGATGGCTAATGTGACCCCCATTCACAAAAAGGGTTGGAAGGATGACCCAGGTAATTACAGACCTGTCAGCCTGACCTTGGTTCTGGGTAAAGTTATGGAGCAGATAATCCTGGGTGCAATCATGCAGCACCTGAAGACTGACCAGGAGATCAGTCAGCATTGATTTAGAAGGGGTAGGTCTTGCTTGACCAACCTGATCTCCTTTTATGACCAAGCAACTTGCCTGGTAGATGAGGGGAAGGCTGTGGATGTAGTGTACCTGGACTTCAGTAAAGCATTTGACACAGTATCTCATGGTACACTGCTGGAAAAAAACTGGCAGCCCAGAACTTTGACAAATGCATTCTCTGCTGGGTCAGGAACTGGTTAGATGGTTGAGCCCAGAGAGCAGTGGTAAATGGTGTCACATCCAGCTGATGACCGGTTACTAGTGGTGTCCCCCAGGGATCTGTGCTGGGCCCAGTCCTGTTTAATGTCTTTATTGATGATCTCGACATTGGGATTGAGTCTGTCATAAGCAAGTCTGCAGACAATACCAAGCTAAGAGCAGGCGTCAATCTGTTGGAGGATAGGAGGGCCCTGCAGAGGGACCTGGACAGACTGGAGAGATGGGCAGATTCTATTAGAATGAGTTTCAACAAGTCCAGATGCCAGGTTCTACACTTCGGTCACAATAACCCCTGGTGATTAGGAAACTTAACATGAGCCAGCAGTGTGCCCAGGCGGCCAAGAAGGCCAATGGCATCCTGGCCTGCATCAGGAATGGTGTGGCCAGCAGGACAAGGGCAGTTATCCTTCCCCTGTACACAGCACTGGTTAGACCACACCTTGAGTGCTGTGTCGAGTTCTGGGCCCCTCAGTTTAAGAAAGATGTTGAGATACTAGAACGTGTTCAGAGAAGGGTGACAAGGATGGTCAAGGGACTGGAGCATAAGTGCTATGGGGAGCGGCTGAGGGAGCTGGGTCTGTTTAGCCTGGAGAAGAGGAGGCTCAGGGGTGACCTTACTGCTGTCCATAACTACTTGAAAGGGGGTTGTAATCAGGCAGGGGTCAGTCTTTTCTCTTAGGCTACCGGAGACAGAACAAGAGGACAGAGTCTCAAGCTCTGTCAGGGGAGGTTTAGGCTTGATATTAGGAAAAACTTTTTCACTGAGTGATCTGTCATTGGAACTGTCTGTGCAGGGAGGAGGTGGAATCACTGTCCCCAGAGATGTTTAAGAGTCAGCTCGATGAGGCACTGAGTGATATGGTTTAGACGATGGGATGGTGATAGGGAATAGGTTGGACTTGATGATCTCAAAGGTCTTTTCCAACCTTGTTAATTCTGTGTCTGTGTGAAGGTGTCCCTGCCCATGCCAGGGGAGCTGGAAGCTGATGAGCTTCCAGGTCTCTTCCAGGTCTAACTTGACTGAATTGTCATCACAGAAATGTGGTGAGATATTCCCCGAGCTGGAGCACAGCAACTGAGGTTTCCAGAAACAAGGGTTTCAGGAGAGAGTGCAAGGAGGTATAGTGACTTATTCTGGTCTCTCATTATGGATGCAAAGAGAAACATTTATTATTACATATTATGCTTTTTTATACCTCTGTGAAACTAATACATAAAATAAATATTGGTCTAAATAAGTAATCAGAGCCCCAAATGTCCAATAAAATAACAGGTTAGATTTTAGGCACTCCTTCGCCCATTTAGTTTCTGCAAGTTTCTCATGAGATGATCTTTGCATGTGCCCTTCTTTGCTGTCTTCCTGATAACACGGTTAATTCTTGTATCTCTTTCACTGGCTGAGCTGTGCAGTTCCCACAGCCCCACCCATCCCATTGAGTTTAACTCCTACCTGACCCCAAGACCGAGGGATGATATGAGCTCAGTGGGTTCTGCGTGTGCTGTCAGTGCCACAGCGTATAACCACTCGTACAGTGTAGGGGCCTTTGGATTCTCCTTAGTAAGTCTTTGTATTTTTACTTTTGACAGTGCCTTAAATTGCTACAGAATTCCTAGGCCTCGGAGAATCTTTTTATTTTTAACCTTGCAGTTGCAATATTCTTTTAATTATTTAGTTTAACACAAAAAGAGACTTTTAGAAAAAGAAACTTTAAAGATAGTTGCTTAGGGATAATTGTAATAAACAAGCAGAATATGCCAGGAGACTCTGAATAATTATAATAACCAATAGACAATAGTAAAGAAATACATATTACCATGTTAGCATGTATATAAAAAGCTTGTAATTTTCCTATGATATGTAAAGTGTGTTTTAGAGGAGTGTAGTGGTTGATGCTGGCTTACCAACAGCTGCCCTCTCACTTCCCTCCAGCCTTGCACACAAACAGGGGAGAGAGGAAAAGGAAAAAACCCAAACTGAAGGCTTTTGCTACAATGGTAATGAGGACTATGTATGAGAAATCTTTTATGGTCACAGGCAAAACAAACTTCAAGGTGGGGTTATAAAGAATTTATTTCTAACAAGATCAGAGCCTAAAGTGAGAAGTATCATCTTTATGGCAAACTTCCCCTCACCCCTCTGTCTCTTACAATTGATACCACATTCCCCCTTTCTTCCAGGAGATGGGGGTGAAGGGACAGGGGTAGGGGAAAACCAGGCAGCTGATGTTGCTCTGCAGCTGCTCAGGGGAGGAGGCCATTCCCCTGCATTCCATGGGGTCCGTCCCATTGGACAAAGTCTTTCATGACCCTGGCTCCAGGGTTGGGGGTGTGATCCCTGTGTGGGAGTTGCTTGGGAGTTGGACTAGATGATCCTTGTGGGTCCCTTCCAACTCTGAATAACCTGTGAACCTCTCCAGCATGAGTCCAATCCCAGGGGCAGCAGCTCTTCCAAACACTGCTGCCCATGGCTCGTTTCACAGGGTGCAGTCCTTCAGTACAGGCTGCTCCAGTGTGGGTCCCATCCCAAAGCACACAGATCCTGCCAGGTAGAGCTCTGCTCCAGTGTGGACTCTCCTCTCCATGGGCCACAGGTCTCTCCTGGGACTCTGCTCCAATGTGGGCTCCAGTGGGCTGCAGCCCCCTTCCAGCATCCACCTGCTCCAGTGTGGGCTCCTCTATGGTCCACAGGTGGATTTCTGCATCCCTGTGATCTTTCCATCCATAGGCTGCAGGGGCACAGCTGCTCCACCATGGTCATCACTACGGGCTACAGAGAGACACCTGGAACACCTGCTCCCCCTCCTTCAGCCCTGGCCTTGGTGCCTGCATTTGCTGTTACAACTTCTCACAACTCTTCTCTGGTGGCCATCTTCTTCTTCCTGTAACTTTTTTTCTTTCCCTTCTTAAATATTTTATCACAGAGGCATCTCTATCCCTCCTGATTGGCTCGGCCTTGGTCAGCAGTGGGTCCAGCCAGGAGCTGGCTGGCATTACCTCTGCCAGCTGTGAGGGAGGCTTCCAGCAACTTCTTGAAGAAAAGCCTCCCCCATAGCCCCCCGCTACAAAAAACCCAGCCACGGAAAAAAGCAATACAAGGAGAAATCCCCTCACTTTCTCAGCTGAATAAAGCAAAAACCTTGAGTTGTTTCCTAAGTAGCTTTTTGGCTTCACTACAGCTTCTCAGAGTGTATGTCCATATGATCTGCACCCTCTTGTTTGGCAGATTCTACTGCCCTTCCACCTGTATCACAGGTGAATTTGAAGCTGCACTAGGCTCAAATTCAAATTCAGAGTCTGAAGACTCCATCAAAATGCTTCCATCCCATCTCACACGATCCCAAGAGGGTTCCTTAATAAGGGCACAAGTCAGAGAAAGTGAGATCTTACCTTTCCTCCGCTTTAGCCACCTTTTATTACCCATACACACCACCAAACATTCTGTGACATGTAACCTTCTGCAGCACTGCTCCTGGGCCAGGGACGTCACCTGCTCCAACCTCACTGTACCCTGCAGGGCACAGATCTCATTTTTCAGGGCTGAATTCTGGTCCCACAAACCTGAATTTTCCTGGTAAAGTAACGTGATTACAGTAAGTAGGAACCAGCCCACTTGATGTGTGAACTTGCAGGCACACTTGCACGGCACCTTAAACAGCAGTTCATGCAGAGTTGACTCAGTGGTCTGTGGAATAACCATTAACACAGATCAGATTTCAAGCCAAGTCATTGTCACCAGGAAAACAGCCCCGGGGGTCCATCTGTTCATCTCTGGGCCATCCCACAGTGTGGGGAGTCACCACATTGACCTCCCCAGACTCCGACTCCTTCCACAGCCAAAGCATAATTGCTCTGAACTGTAAGACTGTGCCAACTGCATTCTCCGATTCACACAGGTAACCAGAGCACTAAGCCATCAGCTTTCCATCATTGAAAGGAATTTGTTTCAGAAACACTGCAAAATTCACAGCTGGGTGGAAAGAAGCAACACACACCGAGCTGGGCTCCTTGTCATACATAGCAAAGGCCCAGGGCATGTGTAGACTTCCCTCTGGGCTGTTTTTTCTCGTCTTCCATTCCCCTGATTGTGGAAAAGAATGTTTTGATGCACCTGGCAAGCACCTTCCTTGATAAGGGATTGCTTGCTTTTGTCTGTCCTTGCAAAAGACAGCCTGAGGGAAAAACAGAATGTCCTTATTATCACATATTCTTACAAATGTAAGTCTCCCAGCCACAAAAAGGTTCCTGAGCAAAGACAAATTCCCAAACCAGTTCATCTCCTTCCCCATTTCTTGTGTGGGGTCCCCTCTACCCCCTACAGTCAGTTCCCAAAAATGCTGAGAACAAGGGTGTTTGGGCACACCCAGACCCCAATAATCATGGGAACAAGTGGTTTGATGACCACCAGAGCCACAAAATCCTGGCATTGAGGAGCTCCAAGCCACTGGAAATCATGGTGAAAAGAGGGATTTGGTTACACCCAGGGCACCAAATCCTGGGAAAAGAGGATTTGGGGAACCATAGCCCGCAAAAATCCTGAGAAGAGGGGAGTTTGGGCACACACAGACACTGCAAATCCTGGGAATAGGATTTGGATCAGGAGGTGGCTGGAGATTGGGGAGATGATGTGTAAGGGGTGGGAAAGAGGGGAAAAAATGGGGGTTGGGACCTCCAAACTGACTGGGGAGTGCAGGGCTGGGGATTGGAGTGACCATGGAAAAGAAAGGAGAATAGGAAGAAGGGTGGGAAAGGTGGGGTTCATCTGTCAGAACGGAGGGTCCCATTGGGCAGAGAAGGGTTGGGAAAGGGGGGGTCCATGATGGGCCTATGAGTTCCCAACCTGTTGTGGGTGCTAGGGGATGGGGAGCAATCCCTGATCTTTCTCGAGTGTCACTTCATTGATGCCACCGAGTCCAAGAGCAGCCATTAAAGCAGGTTTCAATTCCTGAGAGGTATTCCTGCATCCAGGAGCCCAGGGGAAGACTTGGGCCTTCACATTCGCTGCTCTTTCAGAAAGGTGCTCAGGAGTTGGACAGAGCCTCTTTTCTTTCTTGGCCCAGCCTCTCTGTCCCTGTCAATCTCCCCGAGTTCCAGTACCCTTCCAGTTTCCAGGGAAAGCCTTTCCCCAGAACAGTTCCCCTGAACAGACCCAGGCCTGTGCTGCGCTGTTTGTCAAAGAAACTCTGCTAGCTCATTGGGACATAGCAGTTGTTCCCACAAACTTAGACTGGGGGGCCTGGGGGGACCACGTAGGGAAGCTGGGACCAAGGGGAGGGAAAATTTGGCTCCAAGGGAATGGGGACCCACAATGTGACTTCTCCATGTCACCCCACTCTGGGGGTTCTTGTTGGGGCACCTGCACCCCAATTCAGCACCCAGAGTACCCCAAAAGGACTCTCCCATACTCTTCCAGCAACTCCTAAACTGATCCCTCCCAGGACACAACCAAAATCCTTCCCGCAGCCCTGGACCTAAAAACCCTTACAAAGGATCCCTCAAGTCCACCCCCCAGAGGCCCTCAAATAGGACCACCCAAGAGGGGGTCCTCCCATTGCCCTCAGGCGATCAAAGAACTACCTCACGTTGGGCTCCGTATGTTGGGACACCTGAGCTCCCACACACCTGGATCTCCATTCTGGAGGGCCCTTGAGCTCCCCCCATAACCCCCGAACGGCCCCGGCCAAACAAAAAGCCCCCACGCGCTGCTCAGCCAATCAGAGCGCGCGGCGGTGATGACTCATCAGCTGCCAGGCAGACCCTTTGACAAGGTGGCCTCTCACTACGCTCAGCCAATCAGAGGGCGTCCAAAACACCACCCACCCCTGTCCCCCGGCACAGCCCGGCTGGTGTTGGAGTATCAGCATCCCGGCTTTGGAGATGGAGTGTGTGTGGGGAGCTGGGGCCGTACTGGTAGCACTGGTGGTGCTGGGAGCTCCTCTGGCTGCGGGCGAGGAGCTATCAGGTGAGCGGAAGGGATGGGAATGGGGAAGGGAGGGTGGGAAATTGGGGGTAGAGAATGTAAACAGGGGGAAAAGCCGTGTCATGGGGCCTCCCAACCCCATGGGACAGGTTTGGGACCTCCCCAAACAAGAAGCTGAGGATAAGGGTGGAAAAGGGTGGGACAGCAGGAAGAGGGTTCCTATCAGGGTCCCCTCACCTGTGTCATCACTTGAGGCCTGGATCGATTCCTTGGGGCTCTGGCAGGGTAGATCTACACTGGGGTGCTTTCCAACCCCTCTGTCCATCCCTGGGGGGGGCTGATGGGAAGGTTCCCCCCAACCCGGGAGCCAGTTTTGTGGCAGCTGAGGCAGAGGGAGGTTGGAAAGGTGGGTCTGGGGTGGCCCCCTGAGCTCCCAATGTGCTGTGGGTGCTGAGGGCTGGTGAGGGGAGTGGGGGACACCTCTTTACCTGTCTCCCTGCACACACAGGGGTGTTTCAGTGGATGAGAAAGGCCGAGTGTCACTTCATTGATGTCGCTGACCAGGTGAGGTTTGTGGCCAGGTTCATTTACAACCGGGAGCAGCTTGTGCACTTTGACAGCGATGTGGGAAACTTAGTAGGGGACACCCCGTTTGGGGAGATGCAGGCCAAGTACTGGAACAGCCAAACGGGAGAGCTGGAGCTTATCCAGGCTATGGTGGACACGTTCTGCCGGCACAACTACGAGGTGTCCACCCCGTTCCTCGTCAGCCGAAGAGGTGAGTTTGGGGCAGAGCATGTCGGCCCCTGCCCTGGAAACGACCCTGGAGCCCCTCTAAACCTCCCTTGAAATCACTCCATCAGACGTCCCTGTGCCCATCCCCGCGAGCTTTTGCCCCAGACCTCTCCCTTCTCTTCCAGTCACTCCTAGGGCTCTCCCAGTCCATTCCAGTTTCTCCCAGTGCCTCCTGCCTGTCCCTCTCGGCTCACGCGGCTCGGCCATTCAGACCGCGGCTCTCTGATGACTCATCTGTTGCCAGGCAGACCCATGAGGCCAAGTCCCCGCAGCACTACTCAGCCTCCCAGTCCATCTCAGTGACTTCCAGTCACAGGTTCACAGGTTATTCCGAGTTGGAAGGGACCCACAGGATCATCTAGTCCAACTCCCAAGCGAACACCCACCCAGGGATCAAACCCACAACCCTGGAACCACGGGCACCACGCTCCATCCATCCAAGCCTCCCACCATCCAGACCATGTCACTGAGTTCCTCATCCAGTCTTCTCTTAAACACCTCCAGGGACGACGACTCCACCACCTCCCTGGGCAGACCATTCTACTGAGGGATCACTCTCTCTGGGAAAAACTTCTTAACCTCCAGTCTAAACCTCCTGTGGCCTAGCCTAAGCCCATGTCCTCTTGTTCTGGTGCTGGCACCAATCCTTCTCAATCGGCTCCCAGACCTCCCAACTCTCTCCTAGTCCATTCCCGCTCCCTCTCACTACCCCTCCCAGCCCTTCCCACTCTCCCCCAGTGGCCTTCCAGCTCATGCCAGTGTCTCCCATTTCTCTCCCAGTGTCCCCCAGCGTGTCCATCTTGCTGGTGGCATCGAGGCCCCAGCCAGGCCCTGGACGCCTGCTCTGCTCTGTGATAGATTTCTACCCAAAGGATGTGCAGGTGAGATGGTTCCAAGATGGGAAGGAGATCCTGGAGCACGTGGTGTCCACTGACGTGCTCCCCAATGGGGACTGGACCTACCAGCTGCTGGTGATTCTAGAAATCCACCCCCAGCGCGGGGTCACCTACACCTGCCAGGTGGAGCACATCAGCCTGGAGCACCCCCTCACTCGGGACTGGGGTATGACTGGGAAACTGGGAGGGGGTCTGGGGATTCTGAGGGAAATCGTTTGGGGTGGGCTGGGTTTTGAGGGATTCAGGGGTCAACTGAGAGGGGGGTTTGGGCATCCTGAGGATGCTGGGAGGGGGGATGCAAGGTCGTAGAAAGACTGTGAGGGGCTTTGGGGGGTCCTGAAGGGGCTGAGTAGAGACTGCAAGCAGGTTTGAGGGTGTCTGGACAGGAAGGGTCTGTGAGAAGTTTTTGGAGGTCCTGACTCTCCTGGATCTCCCAGAGATGCCACCAGACATCAGCCACAGCAAGATGATGACGGGGATTGGGGGATTTGTGTTGGGCTTCGTCTTTCTGGCACTGGGACTTGGCTTCTACCTGTGCCAAAAGGTGAGGACGGGTCCTGGGGCAGTCTTGTCTCCCCTGCCCCAGAGTGTGTGTGCACCCTCCAGGACCCCCACCCCAGTGCCACCCCCCTTTTCTCTCCCCACAGAGCTTCTGGGACAGACTCCCCCCCCCCTCATCCCCATGCTGATTTGAGGGGCGATTGTGTGTCCCTCCCCTCCCCCACTGTCATCATCACTCTGCCCCTGCCTGCCTGTTCCCAGTGTTCCCAATAAAGCTTCCCACTTCTCCCCAGTCCCGGTTTTGGGGGCAGTGGTGGGGCTTGGGGGCAAACAAACAACGCTGATGTCACCGTGGGAGTCTCCTCTAAACCTCACAGCCAGGATACTGACACCAACAGAACATTCTTGGGAGAACTGAGGGTCTCTTGCAAGTCAACTGCCCTTGTTGTTCTGGAGGATTTCAACTTGCCAGAAATTAACTGGGAGCATCACAAAACTGCTACAACCTAGACCAGGAGGCTTCTAAAACACCTGAGTGACAACTTTATGGAACAGTTCCTCAGGGAACAAACTAGGATCAATGCTCTGCTAGATCTGCTGCTTGTCCACAGAGAGGATCTCATGAGCACAGTAGAGACTGGGGCCATCTTGGCCACAGTGACCACAAAGGGATTGAGTTTCCAGTCTGTGCTGACAGGAGGAAAAGTGGCAGCTAAAGCTCAAATGTGGCCATGAGCAGAGCAGACTTGAGGCTGCCCAAGGAATTAGGAAGAAAGGTCCTGTGGGCAAATGCTTTTGCAGGTGCTGGGGTCCATCAGTGCTCGTCACTTTTCTTTGCCTGAACCTTCAGTGCGGATGAGGGACCAAGGGGGTCTCAGTGCCCTGAGCTGGAGGTCCTAGACTGTGAGAAGGAGCAACTACTAGTTGAGCCTGGCCTTGGGCAAGGTGTGCTTGTGCCCAGCGCTGCCCACCTGGACCCTCCTGCACTCCCCTCGCCCCCAGTGCCCCCCAGGATGGGAATTTGGAGAAGGGGGAGGGGAGAGATGCCCAGTCTGGGCCCCCCACACTGTCCTGGTTGTGCCTTGGGGGCCTGTGCTATGCTGCACAAATCCTTCAGCCACAGGACAAACTCTTACTGTGACACAGGAGCTGCTCCCACAAACGTGGGGTTTTCCTTTTTCAAATGTAATTTGATTTACTCAGTTCATCTTCCTAGTAATGGCATGGACCATTCAGATACATAAAGAAATTGATGGACCAATACCTGTGTCCAAATTCCACATTTTAATGGTTGAAAAAAAGCCCATTTTTCCTTTTGCCGTCTTCTGCCAACAATATGATTAATTTCCTGACTACATTTCCTTTTACACAGTGCAAGTGTTGAAATGGTTTCTCTTGGCCTGAAGAATTTGGCTCTTGGATTTCTTTCTCCATTGTAGCACAGAATCCTCAGATCCCAGGGTTGATGTTTCCTGGGCTCTGGAGGTGAATCCCCTCGGGCTCACAAGGGAAAGGCTGAGGACACCTGCAGGCAGCCTAGCCCTGGCATTTGCCACATCCCATGGAGCCAGTGCAGCTTTTTTGGGCTCTGCAGCCCCAAGTTGTCAGGGGCAAGAGGCACCATGGGAAGCCCTGGTAGGGCAGGGTTTGTCCTGAGCAGAACAAGCACCAGGGGGAGGAGGCAGCAGAAAGGACAGAGAGGGGAGGGGAAGAGAAGTGAGGGAGGAAGATTGAAAAAAGTAAAGAGGAAAAAAGACAAAAAAGGAAAGAAAAGAGAAAAAGACAAGTTTAAACATTAAATAGACATTTAGAGTCCTTGACTGCTCACAGTTGAAAGGAAGTGAAAATGTTTATGAGGGGACAGGAGCCTTTTCAGAGGTCAGGAACTGTTGCTGCTGGGAGGGAGGAAAGGCACTGGTGGATCAAGGCAGAGTTTATGCCTTGAGACCCTTTTCCAAAAATGTGAAGGAGGAAAAGGAGTCAAATTTAAAGTAACAAGTGCTCTCTTGAGGTTTAGTGTCTTGTCGCTTCTTGTTTTGGTTTGTTTGCTGAAATCTATGAATAGTAAAAAGTTTGGATAGCTGGTGCTTAATTTGTGAAATAGCCCTGGGCATGCAACTCTGATATCATAAATAATTGATATCTCTTAATTTAATAAATTATCAGTTTTATATTCTATGAGACAGTGCTTTAGCTTCTAACTTCTATATATTTTATAAGGCATTGCTTTAGCTTATCACTTCTATATTTTATAAGACATTGCTTTGGCTTATATTTTATAGGACACAGTTTAACTTATACAGTTAGCCCTCTTCCACTTTGCGTCCCCCATATTTTGGCTTCGCATCTTAGTGGCATGATTTTTCAGTGACTAAGGAGGCCCCTTTTTGCAAGTGCGCATGCACAACCTGGCAGCATGAGTATTCAATTAGACACTCATGAATATGCAAATCAACCTGCACAGCTGCGGCAGCAGCAGCTCTGCCGTTTCCCCCCTCTCCGGCACAGCCGCCACAGCAACCGATACACAGCAACACAGCACCAAAACAGCGCCGGGGGGCATGTGAGGGGCAAATTTGCATACTAATGAGCTGCCATTCTACATAGAAGGCTGGCTCCATGGGAGAGAAACAAGACCATGGTACTGTGGTATAGGAGACCCGACTGTAACTTCTATAGTGTATAAGATACTGCTTTAGCAACACATGGGATTAAGAATGGAATTTATAACTTTAGCCAAGGAAAACAAGTTCCAGGGTATCTGTTCTCTTGAAAAATACAATCTGTAGTTCTAACTGAAAAGACAGAACCAGAACTGTCATCATAAATATGCCTTTCTATAGGTTTAGCTGGAATGCAGGAACTGAGCTATCAAATGCAAATATATAGGCAATTACAAAACCAATGACAAACAAAAGGGACACCAACTATGAAAGAAACAAGTCGAATTCAAAATGACATCCGATGAAGACTTTCACACTTCATCCCCCGAAGACTCCCAAGATGACCACCAAAGAGGTGGAACCTGGGTGGAGATTGGGAGAAGATTTATGCTAACGAGACTAAAGAGACTAATCTACATAAACCACCTTGGATGCTTAATGTATATGTCTATTTCCTTAATGAATATGTATGATTGTGTAGCATTTAAAGAGCCACTGTAACGCCAGTTGTTAGGCGAGTTTGGAGAAAAAAACCCACTCTCCTCGCAACGTTGCTAATAAAACATATATGCTCCAAAACTCTTCCTGGTCTTGGGGTTTGATTCCATAAATCACCCTCTCAGGTGCCATTGTTGGCTTGTCGCAGCCGGGAAATGAGTCCTGCCCACCCTTTCCAGTGCTCAGGAATGAGGAGTGACGGGGTCACTAAAGCTAAAGTCAGACCACGCATCCTGGGTCGTTTCGTGCGGCGCGAACATTTCAATTAATGACTTCATTAACAATTTCATTAATAACTCAGGGCTGGGCCTTGCGCTCCCTGAGCAGAGCTTGGAGGCTACACTTGTCTCCCCAGGAAAGGGAACAGGGCAGGACTGAGCTGAGCCTTCCTGAGCCCAGGTGTCCCATGGGGCCAGGACCAGCTGTGGCCTCTTCTCCTGGTGCACACAGTCTGCCATCCCCGTGGTGAGACCCCTGACTCCAGACTGGGGCCATTTGGGCTGATGTTTTTGCACAACCTTTGCCTTTAGCAGCATTGGCACTGCCAGGTCGTGCCAGGAAGGAGTGAGAGGAGGGAGCTGGGTGGCAGAAGGCAGCTAGTCTTATCAGGAAAGGGAAGGAGAAAATGAGAAGAGTAAGGAGAAGGGAAGCAAGGAGGGCCCCAGGGAGTGGAGGTGGCGGGCGGGGCCCTGTTGCAGCCACCCTGAGGTGTCCTCACTCCGTGTCACCGAATGAGCCGCTCTGCAGGACGGGCTGGGTGTGAATACAAACCAGAGAATAAAGTAAAAGGAACAGAGATCGGCACCAAGGGGTTCCTGCCCCATGTCACTGATGAGCCGCACCATGGGACGGGCACTGTCGGGTGTCACCAGAGAGGAGGGGCAAGGTCTGAGTAGAATAAAATACAGACAATAAAACAAAAGAGCCACCACACAGGAGGAGGGAGGGGTGGCAGCGGTGAAATCGTCGCACTGAGTGTGGTGCGGGAGGTGTGAATGGAATAAAATATAGGGAATAGAATAAAATACACTGAAAGAGCCTTCCTGAGTCACCAACAGAGCTGTCGGGTGTCGTCAAAGGGCTGCACTGAGGAGAGGGCGAGGTGTGAATAGAACTAAATATAGAGAATACAATAAATAGAATAAACACCACACCAAGGGGGTCTCTGCCACCCCGTAGCTGAAAGGGCTGAAACAAGGGACCGGATGGGCAGCCCCAGGGAGAATGGACAGTGTACAGTGTCCCTGAAAAAGCCACATCACAGGGCAGTGACAAAAGGGTGTCACTGAAGGACAGGAGCGAGTCACGAAAAAGGGGAAGCGTGTGAGTGTGAGAAAGAAGGTGCTCTGAAAGATGGGACTGAAGAAGAGCAAGCCCTCTGGACCCATGGGTGGTGGCAAGGGAGAATTGCCAAATATTCCACCTGATAGCCCTTTAGGAACTATGATAAAATATTGGCAAAGTTCCCCCAAGGCAAAGATAAAAGTAAATAAAAAATAGGTGCATTATTGTGCTGAGGTGTGGGGAGAAAAGCCTCTCCAGAATCCCAATATACTCTGGCCCGGTTTTGGGCCTTTTGACGATTGGTTATGTCAACAATTAAATTTATGAATAAACAGTAAGGAGCTTCTGAATCTAGAGGAGAGTGAATATGCTGCTCTCTGGATTTCTCAATCAATCAATGTCTTTTTGTCTGCCCTCCCCCGTATACTCCGGGATACTGAGCACTCCCTCTGCGAGATGACAGGGATGAGTTATTAAAGGAGGATCAAAAAGTTTATGTTAAAAGAAATGCAGAGAATAAAGAAAGGTGAATGAGGAAACAGGCAAAGGTTTTAACAGTGGCTGTGAGAGAGGGACCGGGAAGACCTGTAGGAGGACAGAAAAAGAGGGATAACAACCCTCAAGATAGAGGTCTGGCCCTGAGTGTAATATAAATAAAGTGGAATGTTTTTATTGTAAAAGGAAGGGGCATGTGAGGAGGGATTATCAGAAGAGAATCCAGGATGAAAAAAATGTTTTCTGAAGATTAGGAGGGTCAGGGGCTCTATGTGCTGAGGACCCCAAATAGAACAAAGCCCTTGATAAAGGTTAAAGTTGGTCCTCAGCGACAGGAGGTAGAGTTCCTCGTGAACTCAGGAGCTGAAAGATCTACGGTTCAGGCTCTGTCTCCAGGCTGTGAGATCTCACCAGAAAAAAAAAAAGAATGTGGTATGGGCAAAGGGGGAAGCCTTTTAAGCCCCGGTGCTCCACAATGTGATTGTCGAATCAAAATGTAAATATGGGATTGGGACATTCCTGTTGGTACCAGAAGCAGATTACAATTTGCTTAGACGAGATTTGATCATAGATTTGATCAGAGACACTAGGCAAATTGGATATTACCCCCTTTGAGGTTACCATTAGAGACCCAGAGATCCCTGTTAGGATTAAACAGTATCCTCCTGCCGCAGGCAAGAAGGAGAGGTTTAAAGCCTGAAATAGAAAGACTTCTTAGCAAAGGGCTGTTAGAACCTTGAATGACACCCTTTAACGCCCCAATCCTACCTAAAGGCAGACAGGAGTCATGACTTAAGAGAAATCAACAAAAGAACTGCAGCCAGATTTCCTGTGGTTGCAAACCCCCACACTTTATTTAGTCAATTAAACCTTGCAAATCAGTGGTATAGTGTAATAGATCTGAAGTGTAGAGATTATTTTGCCTTTGAATGAGAGGTGGACGGTTTTGCCTCAGGGTTTTACTGAGTCTCCTAATCCTTTTGGGCAAGGCCTTGAACAGATTTTGAGAGATTATAACCTGGGAGAGGGTATAACCTTAGTACAATATGTAGATGATTTTTTGTTAGCCAACAACAGCTCAGAGGCAGTGAGAAAGGAAGCCTCCAGGAATTAAAATATCCAAATCAAAGTTACAATTTGTGGAAGAGGAGAAGTATTTAGGGCACTGGATTAGCAAGGGGAACAAGAACCAGGACCCAGATAGGGTAAATGAAATTCTTTCTCTCCAAGTGCCCAAAACCCGACAGGCTAGGCAGCTCCTGGGGTTACTAGGGTACTGTAGACAATGGATTGAAAATTACAGTGCCAAAGTTAAGTTTTTATATCAGAAATTAACAATAAACGGGTTGCTTAAATAGACCCCAGATGATGAGGAAAAATTAGAAAAACTAAAAACTGATTTGGTCAATGCTCCAGTGCTAAGCTTGCCAGATATNATTTGGTCAATGCTCCAGTGCTAAGCTTGCCAGATATAAAAAGGCCCATTTATTTATTTGTTAACACTGAGGATGGTACAGCATTCGGGGTATTAACCCAAGAACGGGCCCGGAAAAGGAAGCGATACATATCTAAGCTATTAGACCCCGTGAGTAGAGGATGGCCGATATGCCTCCAAGCTATAGTGGCAGTGGTTTTGTTGGTAGAAGAAGATAATAAAATCAAGTTTTGGGGAAATCTGAAGGTATTGTCCCCACACTCCAACAGAGAAAAGAAAAATAAAGAGCAGCTCCTTAAATATAAAGAAATATTAACACATACACCAAAGTTAAAAAAATGAGGTAACTAGTCTCCAAAACCCAGCACAATTCCTATATGAGGAGACAAGTGAAAATCTAAATCACAATTGCCGCCACACCATCAAAGAGCAGACAAAAATCAGGGCAGACTTAGCAGAAACAGAATTAGAAGAAAGGGAAAAAATGTTTGTAGAGAGAACCTCTTGGGATTTGGGTTATAGGCCCTTTGCAA
>WEKX01019456.1:0-89692 GCA_013390025.1 Pitta sordida
TAATTACAAAAACACTGTTCTTTGTGCTTTCTTGAGAGGATTTCAAAATTCTTCCATGTCTAGTTAAAAGAGACTTTGCAATTCTAGTCATGCTTGTGGAGATGTTTAAACAGAATTAATCTGAACTAGAAGCCACACCCAGTGAACTGGATCTGTACGAAACACTTCCCCCCTTGCTTCCCATAGAGAAGGAAAACTGAATTAACAGCTTCAGCTGTCACCTGCCTTTGTGCTGTAGGTTGTCACCCCTGCAACACAGACAAGAGAGAAGAGCACTGACTTGGCCCAGTTTACAAGCAGACAGATTAGTTGAAATCCCCAGGAAAGAGGAACTGGGGGTCTGCCCCTTCCTTCCACTGACCCTCTGATAAGGACAGGAATCTCTCGCAGAAATATGAGACAACCAGAGTCTGTTAACAACTAGACCCCTGTTTCTTGAGTGAATGCAAGTTAAACTGTCCTGTAGCTGCAGAATGTCAAGAATATAAGCCCTTTTTTTACACAACTATTCACAGAACTCTGATAGAAAAAATCAGTCATATCATCTCCAATACAAACTTAATGTACTATTCTATACTCGTTCTTTTCATCTTTTCTTCCCTCATTCTAGAAACTACATAATTTTGCATCTACATTAAAAAATAGCCAAAGTTTTTCCAGGATATTCTATTTATCAGGAATATTGTAGATCATAGTTAAATGTGGTGTTTGCTTTGTTTCAGGAAAAAGAATGTAGCACAAATAATATTGTGCAACCATTTTTTAGGAACTGCTTTATGAGGTTGCTCTTGAATTCCTTCTTTCCAGTCCCTTTGGCTGGATTTGGTCTCTACACACAGTAGGTTCACTTCTACATTCCTATACTGGATCCAGACTTGGCTCTGCCAGACAGACACATAAGTCATACAGAGACCCAAAGATCTCTTCCTTTATTCCCCTTAGGATTCTCTGAACCGATCAATGCCCACCCGGTTCCACTATGGACTCTGTCTGGAAGGGATTCTGCCCCTCTGCCCCCTCAGGTGAGACCCCACCTGCAGAGCTGCTCCAGCCCTGGGGAACAGCACAGGAAGGACATGGAGCTGCTGGAGAGAGTCCAGAGGAGGCACCAGGATGATCAGAGGGATGGAACAACTCTGCTGGGAGGAAAGGCTGGAGAATTGGGAATGTTCAGCCTGGAGAAGAGAAGCTTTGGGGCGAACTAATTGTGGCCTTCCAGGAGCTGAAGGAGCCTGAAAGTTGATGGAGAGACACTATTTCCAAGGGCCTGGAGTGACAGGACAAGGGGGAATGGCTTCACACTGATAGAGAGTGGGGTTAGATTAGATGTTAGGATAAAATTCTTGGCTGTGAAGTGTCCAAGGCAATGTTGGACAGGGGTTTGGAGTAACCTGGGATAGCGGAGGGTGTCCCTGGCAGTGGCAGAGGCTGGATGATCTTTAAGGTCTTTTCCAACTCAAACCATTCCATAAGTGTATGAATTGTATACATTTTTTACCTATAGTTTATGCAATACATTCCTGTGTGGTATTTTATTTTGTTGTTCGAAGGATAAAAGAAATAACCTTACACTAAGAACTAGCATTATATGTAGAAGTTGCATGTAAAGATATATCTTACACTTAACAATAAATATATAAATACATAAATAAATAATTCATGCTTGGGATAGAGATGTCCTCTGAAATTTGCAGAGCAAAGCTCACCTCTAATAGCTGTTCTGGCCCTGCATGCAGGAGTCTCATTGATCTCACTGGGGGATCCTCTCAAAGTGAGAGCTGATTATTAGAGCTGAGCTTCAATGTGCAGATCTAAGAGGGAGATTTTGTCCTTCAAACAGAACTATGATCAAGACATAAATTTGGACAAAAAAGAACTAGGAACATATGCACAATGACTGTATTTGCACAAGCAAAGTAGGTAACAAGACAGACAATGTGAGTGCCTTGAAATGACCTTTATGTGATTGCACAGGAAAACTGGAAGGAAATGTGTAAAGCCATTCCTGTTGCACTAAAGACAAATACCAAATTATGAAGTTCATTATACCAAGCAGTAGAAAGAGAAATTACTACAACAGTTTTGCCCTTATTTTTTACCTGCTAGTTGTCATGTCCTCTTCTAATCTCTCTCTAATATTCTACACATTCCAGCTTTTTATTTAATCCTCCTAGTCTTGGAACTAATGAACTGCAAAAAATCACCAGGAACATTCATACTTACCACATTGTCTAATAATGGCATCAAATAAAAGAGAACTGTAGCATCCTTCTGACTTACAGTCCTGCCAAAATGGGTCTGGCAGAACACACATTTCATAGACTTCTTATATATTTCTTCGTTCTTCGAGCTTCCTTATTCAAAGCTGAAATAACCATTTCAGACTAATAATAATGTGCTCAAGAGATGAGCACAAAGTATCACAGTATTAATATTTGTACCCTTTAAGAACATTATGTATGGTTTTTATCTCATTATTTGACATAGAGTATGACCTGTATATGCCCAAATTATTCCTATTGTATAAAAAAGGCAAATTTTCCTTATTTCATTTAATGACATTTTTCAAATTAAAATTCATATGCAAGCACATTATATCCCCTCTGACACAAATCTATGCAAGATACAGTTTAGATTGTGTCTTTTTACCCAACTACAAATTCTTCCATCACCATATAAAAGATTTACTGTCATATTCCCATTTTATTTTCTTACTTTTGCCTAGTGGGAAAGCATAAAGGAGACAAGTGACCTCCTGTTTGAGAGTTTGGATCAGTGCTTACTAGTGCCCAGAGACAAATCCTACTCAAGAAGTAACATTCTTGCCCCTTTTTTTTGTTAAATATTTAACACCATGTTTGGAACTACAGAAGGTCAACTTACCTGACAAAACCTTTAGGAAAAATCCAAGCATTTCCAAAACACTCATCAGATATTTGGAGTTTAATTTAAAATCTCTGTAATTCTAGTGTGTCAGTGCATGGTACGTTCCTGCGGGGAGGAATGCAGAGATTCCAGGTGATGAACATTTGTGAGAATGAGAATATATCTAGAACCACAATATTTAACACCAAAGAAAGCATTTGCAGACAGAGAATTCCAAACTTAAGTCTTCAGTCAGACCCGAAACACAGGAAAGTCACTGAGAGTGTGCTCTACTTGACAGCCCCTGGGTTATTCCACACCCAAATTTTTCTTTCTGTTACATGGTGACCATGATCGTTGTAGCAGTTTAACAGGTTTTGAGATGAAGGGACAGTGGCTGGGAGTGTTCCACAACACTCTTCAATTTATTACTGCAGATGCAGTCTCTGCCTTACCTCAGAGAAGGACTTTTGAGAAAACTTTAGGGGAAAACAAAGGACACCAAGAATAAATGCAGGAGTGAGGTCACAAAGCTCTAAAGGAGGTTCTGCTGTTCTTCCTTTCAACACCATGAAACTGGTCCCCTTGGCAAGTACAGCTCTATCCTAGCTTTGCCAAAACCCCCAAAACATAGACCTTAGCACCTGCTGAGGTTTCCCAGCTGTCAATGCAGCTGGGAAAATTCTGCCTTCTCAAAATATTTCCATAAAACACTTTTTTGTGGGCCTTGATAAAATGTTTGTGCTTCCTCTGCTTCTCTTCATGCCGCTGCTACTGGGAGATGGAAAGACAGGACTCTGAGGGCCCTGTGCTTACAGAACAGCTCCAGATCTATTGCTCCAGTGGAGAAATCAATCTAAGGAGAGGAGCAAATTGTGGCTGTGTCCTGAATGCCTGTCACTGTCTCAGGAGGAAGGGAAGTTGTGTCACTTCAGGAAGTGCGAGGGCAGTGAAGACACACAGTGCAGTCCAAATCATTCGGGCTAAAACATCCAAATCCTACACCAGATGTGAGATCTCTGATTTTCAAAGCAGGTCTCAGTAAATCTCTGAGACAGAACTGCACGTGCAAACAGGAAGCCTCTCTTAGAGTCACATAGCAAAATGTAAATAGTGAAATGTCATCACAAAGCATTTTGGTGGAGAGAAGTATTTTCAGCTTTTAGTTCCAGAAATTATAAACTTCAGCTCTTTGTGTTCTAAGGAAGAGATATAAAAGCAGATTTAACTGCAGATAAAGCAAAGAGAACACCTGCTGCTAGATCCTCAATTTCTTGAGAGAAATGTGATGCCTACATTAGAGACAAAGAAGCATTGGCTGTACAGGCCCTGTAACTGCTACAAGTGTCCAGGAATTACACAGCACAACTACAGCAGCAGGAGGGGAAAACCCTACCCTTTAATGTAATAAATATTTTAATATCTATTGAAAAGATATATATATGTATTTTAACTATTGATTATTTTATTCCCTTCCTATTATCATTTTCCTGAAGTTTCATATTTCTCGAACTCATTTGAAGTGGATGATTTGTGAAACAAAGAGCTTGGAGCAATCTGGGATAGTGGCAGATGTCCTTTCCCATGGCAGGAGTTGGAATAAGATGGGCTTTAAGGTCCCTCCAACCCAAACCATTCTGTGATACTAATGACAGCAGGGGCCATACTGAGGTATTTTCATCAGTCCCATCATCACACCTTTTTCTCTTCATGCTTCATCTCCATCATATGCACACCTGCACCATCCACTGGGAGTTAATTATTCTCTCTGTTCTAGTCTTGACTCTCTCACTCCACCTGGAATACCCACCCTTACATTTGCATTATTTCAGGAGAATTTCTACTCTAAATCACATGGTTTTGGTTGTCACTGTAATTTTGAATAATTACAGTAATTACTGTATATTACGATATAGCAAGCTACTAGATGCCATGTTGTGCGTGATCGGACTTTTTGTTCTGGTTCCTGTTCCAGCTCTTTTGATTTTTAATCCATGTGATATGTGAAGGGTGTGGCTTAGTCATTCCATGACAACTTTACCGGAGACCTGCATCACCTGGACCTCTGAGGAAGGAGGGGTTGTGGCAGTATGAATCAAAACCTGCTTCCAACAGCTCTTCTTATTCCTCTCTGTCTTCTCTTTTGTCATGGATTCAGTTCCTGGCACTGTGTCTCTCAGTTCTGTCCTGCTGGGGATGTGTCAGTTATGCTTTCTAGCACCTCTGGTGTGATCAGTCCTCTTCTGAGACAACCCAGAAAAGGAGTTCAGTTCTGTTGCTGTTTTGGTGACACTTGAAACTTTGCTTTGGCAGCCATTAAAAATAAGAAGCAGTCAGTATGTTTATAGAATATATATCTGGTATGCACAAAATCACCAAGACAAAGGCAGCCTCTCCTCCGAACAAGGTGCTGTAAGTGACAAACCTCTTTAAAAATTAAAATCTTTTCTCCACACAAACCATACAAAAAATTCATATCAACAAAAAATACTTTAAAGTCAAATGGAGAATCAACATGAATCATCTGCCATGTGTTGCAAAAATAAACCCAGGACAGCAAATAAAAACAGTCCTTCCAACTACCACAAAGAGGAAAATGTCAGTTTTTTAGTAATAGACAAGCACATAGGTTAATCACACTCCCTAGGGATGGTAAGAAAACACTAGTAATGCAGAAAGGTCCCTCCTACCAGTAATATAAGTAAAGATATATAAATATTTAACCTCTTGAGGTGCAGAATAGCATGATAAATACTCATAGAATCACAGACTGATTTGATTTGGAAGGAACCTTAAACATTATCTTGTTCCACCCCTTGCCATGGGCAGGGACACTTTCCACTATCACAGGTTGCTCCAAGCCCTGTCCAACCTGGCCTTGGACACTTCCAGGGATGGGGCAGGCACAGCTTCTCTGGGCAACCTGTGCCAGAACCTACCAACCCTCACAGCCAAGAATTTATTCTTAATATCCCACCTGACCCTGCCTTCTGTCAGTGTGAAGTCATTTCCCCTTTGTCCTGTTCCCCCAGACCCTTGGAAATTGTCTCTCTCCATTTTCCTGGTGGGGTCCCTTGATACGCAGAGTGTATGTGGCAATTTAAGGTCAGTGCCACCATTGCTCTTCCCAATCAACTTCTTGAAGCCCAGAGCTGACCACAGACTGTGTTTCACTGATGTGCAGCAGACATGTGCCTGCACAGGGGGAATATCCTGCGTTAGTTCTTCTTTAAGACTATTGGATCAAGATAATGGACACAACTGTCACCCACCTTGATCCTTCCAGCTTGTCATTCTCCTTCATTTCTGTCCTGTGTTCAGCAGAATAAAGCAATAGACTTCAGCATCCAAGCAATTTCATTCGCTCTGAGTAGACTCCTAAAATGTGCAAAAGAGCTTCCCAAGACAAATAGATTCTTCCCCACAAAATACCAAGTCATGGGGTGTGGAGAATACTTCTGACTGCATTCTGGATTGCTCTTCTCTCCAGGCACAAATAGCTTCCCATGAAAACACACTGTAGTTGTTACATCTTATCTCAGAATATTAAAAAAAAAAAGACAACTTCTCTACAGGCAATCCTGTGTGGGTTATTTTATTATATTCATATTTATGCACTCTCAAACTACATGCAGTGCATAGGTCAGGCTCAGCAATGTCTTGGCTGCAGAGTAAGAGCAGCAGGACCCTCACTGGGACTCTTAATTGCTGGCAGAACTCCTCAGCTCACTTTCATATGTGTAACGTGGGGATATTTTCTTGGTTAAATGCTGCTTTGCCTTTTGATCCTGTTCCTGCTGATGTTGCTGAGTGATAATGATCTGTCTGTCTGGCCTATTGGTATATATTAAAATTAATAGAGCAGTTTAAGCTGGTTGGGAACTTTTATTTACTCTGACCTAAATTACCAGAACAACTGAAATTTCAATGTGACTAAAAGGCAAGAAATTTAAAAGCATTTTAAAAATTACATGCAGTTAATTTTTCAATCCTCAAAACCTAGTCAAACAAACAGACCAATAAGATTTAAAATAATATCAGGCATACAGCTCGCTTCTGCTTTTCCAATTATACCCACCATGGTGCTACTACACACACTTTCTGTGGTAGTCTGACTCTCCCCTTTTATGAGGAAAATACTTGTATTGTGTTGAACATTTCTTAGATCACCAATAAAACCAACAAAGATAACAACTGCACAAGTCATTATTTTTGCAATTAATTCTCTCTATTCACTGAGATCTTTACTAAATGCTGACTAGATAATTGGAATTTAAATAAAGGACTAAACTTGAGCCACTGTAGAAAATTTAACAAGAGACTGTCTCTAAGGCACACAAGTTGGATATGAGTCAGGAAAAAGAGGCAAAAAGGTAATTCTCACATTTGATGATGTATTTTATTATAGTCTATATGCATCTAGAAAGTTTTACCTTCAACATCCAATTCTGTCACTCTCAGCCATGCCCTTGCATCAGCCCCCAAGATAAATAGAGGCTTAGGAAGGACTGACATTATAGTAGAGGACACACTTGATCATCACATGACTATTTATCTGCAAATCAATTGCAATAAACTCAATAAATGTAATTACAGGAAATCCTACAATATCTAACTTCTCACAGCCCAGTATTATTTTGCAATCAAAAAAGGCTTGATAAAATCAGGTTGGTACAAGTATAATCTACACTGGAAAAAATGGTACAAATTGTACAAGCATAAAATCCTTGGGAGAAATGAATTCTGATCTGGAGAATGTAACGTTGGCAAAAGAAGGAAGTCCTCGCAGAAGAAAGATGTTATGAATCCCAAGTAAGCAAGTACAGACACCAATCTGGTTACTTCAGTTTCACACGTAGAAATGGTTAGAAACTAGAGAGATTATGATTTTATTCCATTCCAAGGCACTTTGGTTTAAGCACAAATCAATGAAAATAGAGAAATTATTTAAAATGCACATGATCCCATCAGTTTATGAAATGAAATATGCCATTGGTTTAAAGTTTGATGGTATTATCTACCAAGATTGATATTATTACAGCAGATTACCCTTTGCAGCGAGACTGCAGACAGAAAAGTGATACTGTAGAAGTGTAATGTTACATTTAATCAAGTTTCTTAGAAATGATAGTTCCATTATATCAGCATTTGAACAGCTTTTCAATGAACCAATGGACAGTGTCTCTTCATCTTTTATTTCTAATCAGCTGATAAATCCAAAAGGTGCCAAAGCCCTGCCCAAATGTTGGCATGAATTCTCATTTGTCATAATTTGACTGCAGTAATGTGCAGTCCACTTTGACTTCTGCACACAGTGTCTGGAGGAAATAAAAGCACGGTTCTGCAATTACCTTTCTGTAATTGGCCCATCAAGCTGCCACCCTCGTATTTTGTTTATTGAGTGAACATTGTGGTTTAGAGCCTCTCACAGAATAAATCACAGTGGGTGAAGAGGAAATGAAAGCACAGAAACATGTTGAGATTTCCTAGGGGCAGAATGGGGATGGGGGGAAGGCAGAGCTCCCAAATTCTAGAAAAAACAATGTAGGAAAAGAATGCAAGCAGTTTAAACTTGATAAGAAAGGTATTATTGGGCAAAGGAAAACTCAAGTTTAATTATTTGTGATAGAGAAGTCAAGTTAAAATCATGCCAGAAAAGGAAAATAGAATGATAGATTTATGCACCAGGAAAATAGGGGAAAAATAAAAATAGAAGGTCTTAGGAACTCAGGAAAAGTTTAGCAGTTCAAACCAAAGATTTCTTCAGCCTAATTCCTCCAATTACTTTTGACAGCAAGCACTATCTAGGATATAACAGAAACACAGACATAGAAAGGTGCTTCCTCAGAACACTCTCCCCATCCCATACAATCTATTCCTCCAATACTCTACCAAACTGAGAGGTTTCTATAAAAACTTCAAAACCCTCCATCACCAGGGGTGCTCCTCAGTATTGGGGACAGTCCTATTTAATGTCTTTAGTGATGATCTGAACAAGATCTGACTTCTTTTGTGGCTATTCCCCCTCCCCCCCCTCCATCCTTAGCTCTGTATTGGAAGACAGAGGAAATAAACATTGCAAATTCACTTTCTACATGTCACTCACAATTGACCAGGCCTCTAGTATACTCTCTAAAGTCATCTCTTTTCCAAGCTGAAAAATCCTGTTTGATGTAATATTTCACATAGCGAATCAGTCCCTTATTTGATTATCCTTGGTGTGCTTCTTGGGAAAATGTTTTGAACACACATTACTGCCTAAAGTCTTTGGGATAGCGCTATATCTGTCAACTGAATGTATCTTAAATTAGACCTGAGCTACTTTAAGCCAA
Source organism: Pitta sordida (assembly GCA_013390025.1). NCBI lineage: Eukaryota > Metazoa > Chordata > Aves > Passeriformes > Pittidae > Pitta > Pitta sordida. The sequence goes on from WEKX01019456.1 coordinate 9,198, forward strand.
ATGATTTGGATATGGAGAGCAGTGGAGTCACAGAACCTGGACAGCAGGAATGGGAATGTGCTCAGAGTGGCGTAGCGTGACTTCCTTCAAGTTTTCCAGAACACCAGGCAGGCTCTCTAGCCCACCCTGAATGCAAAACCACCGCTATCACTAACTGTGTAGAAGATAAATCCCACCAGCTAAGCACAGAAATAAATGACATATCAGGACTGTTAAGCTCCACAGCCATGAGAGTGGTGCTTTAAAAATGAAGTACATAAACTACACTAGAGAGGTGCTCGATAATGATCCCACAGTTCCAGTCCAAGAGCCTGCCCACTCAACAGAACCTTCCAGGCACTTGCATAATGTTCTCTCTAGCTTTAGGGTCCCAGTTGGGGACAGGATTACAGCTGCTCAGGCTAGGACATTTCTGGATACTTGAAGAAAGCAGAACAGCTTGAAAATCTTTACATTAAAAATGAAGGCTCTCAGCAATAGAAAAATTTTAAAGTAAAAATTAACCTTAAATTGCTATTTCAGATTTAAGTATTTGAACTCTGCTTGCGTGTGGTGAAAAGTCAGGCGTGCTGGTTTGCAATCATTGTTAGGAGCTGCTCTATTGACCTGAGCATTCAAATCATGGGAATCTATTTGGAAGGATGATTTATATCAGTCTTTAAAATAGACCCCTCATCCACACAGGAATTGAAAGAAAATGAAATAAAAGCTCGATGGTGAGCTGCCTATTCAGCTCCCCAAGCTTATTTTTTTCCAAAAGGTCAGATAATTGAAAAGTGCAATTTACTTTGCTTGGAAAAAACAGAAGAAAGCAGGAGCTGGGATACAGACTTACTAATAGCAGAGTCGAGACACGTAGTTACGCTGTGCTTACCTCATCTGCATTGTTTTCATTTACTTAATTTCAATTAGATTGCAAATTATACAGGGATTAAGGTGTTTCTGCTGTGTGACCTATTCAATTTTGCAGTCAATTGATTTCTACTTATTTAGTAAGTGTTCGGACATTAGCTGCCTTAGCAGTTAGATTTACATTTGAAGTCAACTCTCCAACATGGCAAAATGCTCACAACTTGAGGTACATGACAGAGGAAATAATAAGCTGCAGGAGAGGAACAGGGTGAAGATCAGCTATAATGGGATTTAAATCACCAGTGGCATAATTAGACAAAAGCAAACACTTTGTATAGTAGGACATGTTAAAGGGAGCACTCTGTAAAACTTAGAGCCATCATCCTTCCACACCATCAAGGTCTTAAGATGAAGGTGTGTCTTTACTCTATAGCATTATTCTTCAAAAATCCTGAAGAGAAAACACTAATGAGTCACAGTTTCAAAGAGAACAGTGGGAAATCTTAGCTGCTCAAGCAAAGAACAGGAGGAGAAAGGGAGAAGGCTGGACCAGAGTTGCTCAAACTAGAGAAGGAAACAGGAAAGTGAGATGGGATGGGCATGACAGAACACTGCTGCACGCAACAACAGTGGTTATTTATGTCTCTAGTCAATAGGACAGCAGGAGGATTAAGATGCAGGAGAGAAGATCTGGGTTAGACCTGAAGAGAAATGTTCAAGCTATTGCAGTACTGAAGAAGTTAACTGAAGTAGTTTTGCTTCTGTCAGTACATCTTTAGCAGGTGGACATGCAACTGTCAGAAATGACAGAGAGTTCATCTTGATTTTCACAAGGGACAGAAACAAGGGACAGAAATAGTGGCCTTCTGAGGTTTTTCCTAATCATATGAGAACTTGCACAATATTAACCTTCTCAGCTGTACTAATACATTCCTGAAAACTCTGGGGGCAATTTCTTTCTTAGAAAAAGGGATTTCTAGAAAGGAATCTAGACAGATCTAACATTTCTAAAACTAAATGTACTGAAAACACAGCCACCTTGATATGTTATTGGCACACGTGTCACAAGTGAGTAGGACAACACTGAAACTGATACACCCATTAAACACTCACCTTTTCTTTGCACATTATCACACTGAAAGGTCAAGTTTGTTCTGACTTCTCTACACCAATGATTAGAAGCTGATAACTAATTGGGATAACTAATAAGGCAGTTAAGGGGGATTCAGGATATTCTGATAAAATTTTTAGAGCATTCAGTGGGACACCAGTGTCATGTAAGTTATACGTAGTTACAGATGTGTAAAAGAAGATGTCCCAAGATCTGCTGTCAGGCTCAATGTTGTGATGAAGAAGTATAATCACAGGAAATACTGCCATACCCTTACTCAAGAGCAATTACATCCACGTCTCGCTCAGAAAGCAAGACCAGTTTTACTTCAACTGCTTGCATGTTGTTTATAAGAATGGCTGTTCTTGACCTCCAACATTCAAAGGGAAAGAAAACCTGACATCCCAAGCTCTCCTGTCGTTCTGCAGTTGTAGTTTTCAACATATTTTCTTCTGGAAATTTGGTAATAAAGGCTATATTCCTTGTGTCCTGCCCTCAGAGCATAACGCACACCGAATGAGCATTTGGTACGGGACGTACTATCCCCATTATGTCCAGGAGGTGGTAGGACGGGAATACTACTGGCACTTACTCAACCATTTGAAATGAAATATGGGTAGAACCTGCCTGATCTTCTCCAAAAGTGTATTGCAAATCTACTGTTTTCTTTTATCTAAGTAATTTTTTTTCTATTACATGTGGAGTTAAAAATTCCTTTCACTCAGCCCAACCGTCCAGCTTAGAACTATTGTGGCCCCCTTTGCCAAAAGCCCATCAGGAAAACCCTTCCTGGCAACTGCAAGAGGCATTTTTTAAGTTAACATTTGTGCTTGGTGATCATGTCTTATATTAACTCAATTTGCATTGCTTTTGTTTAGCCTCGCTGTTTAGGGTGTTGTTCTAACCTGCTTTGTGAATTGAGGGGATGTGTTTGTCACAAAGTATTCCAAGAAAAAATTGCTCCAGATTAGTGTTCTGGGCCACAATTTTAGTTGTATCTATTATATTCCTTACTGGGTTTGCAAAGCCTAGAAATAGCAATCCCCCACTGTTTCCATCATGTTTACTTTCTCGTTATATGTGTTTGCTCTGTTTTAGTTTCTTTTTCTTTGATTTCTTGTTTTATTTTCAGGAGTCAGAGCACAGTTTTTTAAAAGAAAAGCAATCAAATAGGAGCACAGATACTGCTTTGCAGATTAGCAGATAATGAATAGTATGATTGTATAAAGGACGTGTATTATGTGCCTCATCCTAAAATCCACTGATGTCAATAAGAGTATGCTCAGCTTGTCCATGGAAATCAGTACTTAACAGGAAAGGGATCTGAAAGAGAACAGATGATTCCACTGTTCTTGCTAAGTGCCTTAAAAGTTATCTAGAGGAATTATGAGCAATTTACTTATGAAGCACCAGAATGCAGTAATAGTACTGCTAAGTGACTATTTATGAAGAAAAACAAAGCAGAATGATTTAACAGGAAGGCCTTTGAGAAGAGCATTGAAAGGAAAAGCATAACTGAACCAAGCAGCTACCACATAATAAGCAGCAGGGAAGACAAAAAATAAAGCAATGAAGAAACTAAAGTAAAAGCATTCAAGAAATAGTTGATACTCTTTTCTCTCTCAAGCCTTGTTCTACTGTGTATATCCCTATCATCCTTCCAGCTGGGACATCACTCTGGATGCAGACCAGGAGGTGCAATAAGTCAAACAGAAAAAGTCAGGAAAGGGGAAAAAAACCCAGTGAAAAATACAGAGGCTTCGTATAATTCATATACACAGTCAGCAATGTGGTCATTGATTTCTAAACCAAAAGCTAAATATAAATAAATAAAAAAACCAAAGATCTAAAATAGTTTCTCTTACTCAAAGACAAGTTACATATAAATGGATTAAATATATTATTACAACTACTCTGAGTATCATAAATAATACAGTAACTTCAATGATATTTCCCCATTAAAAATAGAACATGAAATGTAGCAATGGATCATAAAACTCTGGATGTCCTGGGTTCTGCCCAGAAACACCAGCAATACTCTAACTGCCCAGTGATCCAGGTTTCTTGGGTGGTGAGGCATATTATACTTAGGTTGGAAAAGACTTTTAGCATCACCAACTCCAGCCATCCACCCAGTCCCTAAATGTTAATCACTAAACCATGTCCTCAGATACCATATCCACATGTTTTATGGACACTTCCAGGGATGGGACTCCATTGCTTCCCTGGGAAGCCTGTGCTTGACAACCCTTTCAGTGAAGAAACTTTCCTTAATATCCAATCTAAAGATCACCTGGCACAGCTTGAGGCTGTTCCCTCTCATCCTGTCCCTTGTTCTCTGGGAGCAGAGCCCCCTCCCCAGCTCCTCTGCCTGAAGGTCTCCTCTGAGACTCCTTTTCTCCAGGCTGAGCCCCTCCCCGCTCCCTCAGCTGCTCCTGGTGCTCCAGACCCTTCCTTTGACATACTCTAGCCCCTCAATGTCCTTCTTGATGTGAGAACAAAACTGACCCCTGTACTCAAGGTGCGGCTTCAGCAGTGCCCAGCACAGAGGGGCATTTACTGTCCTGCTCCTGCTCACCTAGTAGGTGAGAAGAGAGAAAGACTTCAGCAGGCATACCCAAGCTCCTGGCAGTGATTGACGCAGCACGTGTCCATGTGCAGGTGTGGCACAGCACCCACGCACAGCTCATGTTTGGAAATCGGAGGCATGACAGGAACATGCAGAGGCACATTAAATCCAGCTTTCATTTCCTGAACTGGTACAGCAGCAGCAGTGCGCAAGAGAGGGAGTGCAGCTGGAGCAGCTGTCTGCAGACACCTCTGCTGCTCCAGACCTGCCTCGTACTGGTGGCCCAGCCCATCTCCATCAAAGCCAACACACATATGCCCATCCCTGCTGTGATCACACCGGCACTGCCACGGACACATTACTGCCTCCCCTGCTGCTTGAAGCCTGTTTTCCAGCGTGCACAGGGGAGACACACTGCTCCTCACAGCCTCCTCCTTTGTTATCTATTCAAATAAAATCGTTTTACTTGTTAAACACAAGTTTTCTGCACCTTAATAACAACACTGCAGCCTGTGAGGAAGGCAGAGTAATTCCTTACCATGTGGCCTAGAAGCAGACCTGGATGAAAGCAGGCAGTTAAACGGTCCCTGGAGAACTCTAAGCACTTCAAAAGACATGAACATTGGCGTCTGCATCAGAAATTCACTGTATGCCACTCAGTCCTGAGTGTATCCGAGTGAGACAGTCCCAGAACACAGCCAATGTGGCTCTTTTGATTCAAGCAACACACGAATTTTATACAATTTGAATTCTAAAAATTTCACACAATTTCCCAGTAGTTTTATCAGCTTTGTTCATATTCCTCTATATATGTGCTCTTACTGTTAATACTACCTTATTTGTCTTATGTGTCATTTTGTTTGCCACATGATTTCTTATACTCCAAGTAAAGAATTATAATTAAAAAATCATCTTTCAATACTCTAATTCAATTTCATAACTTAAATTAATAAAACTGTTTCATATAACACCAAGACTACTGGTAGCCTCCCGTTGAAAAAACCCCTCAAAATCAGAGGAATTAACCTAGGTTAATTAAGTTAATTATAACCCTCACATTCATTATATGCAAAATTTAACAAATAAGACAATTAGGTCTGATATGTATCTAATATAAAGCAGCATCTCTAATGCATGAAAAAAATCAACACTATTTAGCCCATATGAATGTTTCATAAATAAAACTAGTCTGATAAGTATTAATACTCAATTTCATTCCACTTACCAAAATGTCCAAAGCTCACAGTCATTTACTCCATAAGAAGATAATACTTCCTCATACAGAGAAAACTGAAAAGTATATTGAACAAGATTCCTTAAAAAAAAAAAAAAAATGTAAATTTAAGGTATTGTGACTACTGATTTGAGATTTTTATACTTGCATGACTAATGAGCTGCTGGGAACTCAATGACAGGCTTTACATGAAGCCACAGCAATTTGATTTGCATCACTGGACCATTGTTTTTCACAACTCTAGTGCTCACGTACTGCTGTTGAAAGGAAGCAGCCAAAAGCTGCTGACACTATTTTTCAATGCAAACATCTGTGTAAATGCCAATTGTTGACCCTCACGCCCTCCCACCCAGCGACACATGTTTTTTCTCAGAGCCATTATTTGATTTGTTGCTGTCGACATGACAAGCCCAGCTCGCAGTTTTAAGCCATGTAAAGCCATGGTGTTCTTCAGGAGAGACTGCAGAACACACAGATAGGCTTAGACTGCAGCCAGGTAAATGATCTAACACTTAACACTTTGATTTTTCTTCTTTAACAAAATGTTCCCTGGCTAGTGTAGCATGAATAACGTTCCTTGGGATACTTTAAAAACATACTGTAATAAAGTATGCATCCTACTGCCATGATTACAGTGTCATCTATTCCACTGCTGCCTGAACAGCCTAAATGGTGAGTTATTACAGAACTGCTTGCAATGTGCTATTTTTTTATCAACTATGAACACTCCTACAAGGAGACACTGTCAAAAACTCCGCTGTAGAGGTCACTTAGGACAAAACCAGGCTGCAAGTGCAGTTTTAGCTTTTCAGTATCACCATCTTAGTGTATAGTCTGCTTCTCCAGAAGGCTTGGACCTCCACATCAAACAACTTCTTCTGGGTTTTTGTTGCTGTTGTTTTAATTTTTTTTACTCTTCTCAGGCAGTGGTATAAGTTGAACCTTGATGATCCTTGTGGGTCTCTTCCAACTCAAGATATTCTATGATTCATATTCTAAGTTTAAACTTAACATGTAATATTATATATTCAATACAAAAAGTGATCTCAAATGAAAAATCATAAAGTGACAGAATGGTTTGGGTTGGAAGGGATGTTATCATCTTGTTCCACCCCCTGTCATGGTCAGGGTCACCTTCCATTATCCCAGGTTGCTCCAAGCCCCGTCCAACCTGGCCTTGGACACTTCCAGGGACGGAGCAGCAACAGCTTCTCTGGGCAGCCTGTGCCAGGGTCTCACCACCCTCACAGCCAAGAATCCAGTGTTTCACACAAAATCTTTTAAAATGAAGTGCTACAAAGTACTGGAATAATTTTTTCTAGAAGATATTCTTTCAAAAATTCTTGGTCAGCACCCACTGCAATGTTTTCACTGCTATTTCCAGAAGGGTGCTGAGAAGTCAAAGAGTTTGCTCCGAACAGAACTCTGTGTGAGAGCCCTGAGCTGAGCCAGCTGCACTCAGCACAGTGCACACACACTCACACACATCTGCCCTCCTCTTTCTGCAGTCTCCTGCCTCCCTGACGTGTCATCCCTATTCACTAAATGCCCAAGAATTACATGGTTCCCTGCTGTGCAACCTTTTAAATGTTCATTGCCTAACAGCAATGGATTTTTTCCAGTTTATGTTCACAGTATTCTGTGATGTGCAAATATTTGTGGAAGTGAGGAGGAGTACTTGATGAATACAGGCTCTTATAGAATGTACAGACTGAAGAAAATCAATCTCCAAATCATAATTGAACAATAACTAAAAATGTTTAAAATTAGAGAATGCCAAGCTACAGAGAATGATATTCACTGTTGTTTTAGAATAAGTATGCACCTCTTGCAGTTCTTTTTGGATCTTTAGTGCCCATTAGAACAATCCTGTGCAACTACCCTTGTATGCAGAACTTTTAAGACCATGTGCACAGAACTCATAGTTTCTGCTCATACACATTTAGTCATCAATTTGTAAGTAGTACAGTAGTATTGGGCAATTCTGTTGATCTGGCACATATTATGTGTATTTAAACTCCGTGTTTGTTATGAAATGCACCATATTCTGTAACCCAAAGTATGTTTATGTTCTTTAACATTTGTTAACTTCTCAATCAGTGTCTCTGAAGACTGTACCTTCCCTAAGGTCATGACAGTGGTCACAGCTCAATGTGTTAAATATATGACTTTTTTTCGGCCAAAATATTTTGGGCAACGCTCACATCAATGTTTTTTCTATACTAGTATTTTCACAATTGGCAGGTGATCCATATATTCCCTCAAAGCCCCTGCTGCAAGCTGAGTACAAAGTTAGCATTAAAATTGTATCCCTAAGATAGCTGGGATAGAGCACTCAGACACAGAATATCCATTATTCCATGCTGCTCTAGGCCAATTGCTTTCTGAAGGACTCCAAGGTGAAAGGGCCACAATGGCATAAACCTTCACTTTATAGTGCTGTAAACATTCAACAGTTTGTATGCTGTATTTTTCAGCAGTGGTAAGAAACATTAACACAAAATTATTAGATTCCATATTTCTAGCATTTCCTGGAAAGACTGAATAAATTTCAGATATTGCAGCACTTACAGTGCCTGCTCTATTTAAATTTGGTTTTGAGGTCTATCAAATCATCATGAAACAGGTGAAATGGCCCAAGGGACATTCGTAAATTATGGCACAGTGGGATGATCACTTGCTGTGGCACAGCTGTATCTTTATCCCTCGTGGGCATGTGACCCATGTGGAAGTAAGCTTTCACTTTGTAGCTTTTCAGTAGTTCCATGGAAATGACCTGGTAATTACATTCAGGCAAGTGGAAATGATCAATAAGGCTCAAGAAATAAACACTCAGAGCATGTCAAGGTGAAAATGCAGAAGCTGAGTCAGAAATCTAATTGGAAATGTCTCTGTGATTTAGTTTGAGAAAATAACCAAAATGTTTCCTTGTACAAAGTTTGTCTGAATAAGTACCACATAGTAAGAAGAAAAGGTTAAGTCCAGGAGGTAAATGTGAATACAATGGCCTAAACATGAGCATCAAGTCTTGCTAGGCAAGAGTTTGTGGGAGAACTGATTTTAGATTTCTGTTTACTAAGGGAAGTGAAAATTTAGATTAGAAGACATAGTGTGAAACAAAACAAAGCAACGATACAGGGCCATGTGATGTAATTCTAGACTTGAACTTAACCCCCAAAGTCACTTAACCGAAATGCTTATTCCTCATGGGAATCTTTCTAAACCATTTCAGAACGTGTCCCCTGCCCTCAGTCAGGATACCCTCATGAGGATAAGAAATCAAGGAACTCTCACAAACTGGAATGATGGGATTCCATCAGCCCTGGCCTTACTAAAGCCCCAGTTACTGTCATGAGATAGTGTAGACTTGGAACCCTGGGACTACTTTTATAGCCACAGATGTGAGCAGGTACTATTGTAGAGTGGTTACAGAAGGTATTCTTGACAAATAAAGCAAACACCATTTCAGGATCCTGTTTCTATCTCAAATGCCAGTTCAGCAAAGGAGAGGAGAAAGGACAGGTTTTTGAGCCATTAACTACAGAAAACACCCTGTTGCCAAAACTGCTGTTAACTCTCACATAATGCTGTGTTTGTGATGTGATACATCCTCCAATCTAACCCTTCCCAAACATTGGAGCAGTAAAGCCAGGCAGGGAATCCAGAATCTACAGGAAGGTGCATCTTGGCAAAGAGAGTTAACTGTAGGTATGTTCAAAGCACTAGGGAGCACACAGGCAGAGCACAGAGAGTCACAGAATACTAGGAGTTGGAAGGGACCCACAAGGATCATCCAGTCCAACTCACAAAATTTATGCCATATATTAAATTTCTCCTTTTGCAGAATGTTAGGTAGCTTGGTTTTTCTGGTGATGGTTCCAGTATTTATTTTTCAGTAGCCAACAGGCTCCAGATGATGCTGCAGAGGAATGTCAGGGAACTTCCTAACTTTTTAGTCTAACATGCCCTCACTTTTCCTGGATTTCTGTATTTCAGTCACACAGAATCACAGAATATTCTGAGTTTGAAGGGACCCACAAGGATCTTCGAGTCTAACTCGTAAATGGCACCACGGCCTCCCTGCCAGGAATCAAACCCTGCTCTCCTGCACGAGAGATGGGGACACTCACCACTGTACTAAAGTGGACTTCATTTATTATTAGAAAGCTTAAGAACATGAAGTATCACTTTGGTTCAAAACTGAAACAGTTGTTCTGTGACTAAATCCTTATTATGATACGTCTTGTGAGTCTGGGCAGGCAGATGAAGGGAGAGCAGGATGAAGAGCTGTAGACGCACTGATGAAAAAGGAAAAATATGGTTATACAAAGAAGAATTGATGGCGATATTCTTCAGAGAATTAAAAACTGAAAGGAAATTTGCAATCTCAATAAAAAGGCACATAAGTGGTGATGTATATAAAGAAATAGTGAAAGCAAATTTCTGTGCAATTCTACGTACAACTAACAAATGACATGGAAGTCACAAAGGAATCCAAGTACTGTAGAAATTCACTTCCTATCCAAGTAAAAAGGGAGAATAATACATAGCAGCCAACCCAACATCAATAGCTCTACCAAGTCTGGAAAAAATGATTAAATAATCAATTAGTAATCACCTACAGGATAATAAAGTGATGGAAATAGGTAACACAGTTTTGTCAAGAGCAACCAATTAAATTTCCTTCCTTTACAGGTAACTGGTGTAATTAATAAGGTAGAAGCAGTTGAGTAGAGCCTCACTTCTGTAAAGTTTTTAATACTGCCAATACTGCCAGACATGGAATATCCATTGGCAAGCTAGGGAAATATCATCTTCATGAAAAATACCCTTGAACTACACCCTTAATTAATTCAAAAGATAGGATCAAGGTGCAATTATCAATAGTCTGATTTTACACAGAGAAAGGCATTAAAATGGAGATTCTTCAGGGTCTACACAGGTAATGTCTAAATTACCTTCCAGGGAAGAGGGTCAGGGAAAAAGTGCAGGTGAAAGAAGGCAGAAGTATATGCAGTAACTCTGGATCTTTGTGGTTCAAAATGGTCTTTATAAACTGGAAACAATGTCAATAAACACCTCTAGGATTAAATTTGGCGAAGGTAGATTCAAGTTATTGAATGTCAAATAAGTCATGAGATGCACCAAGACAAAATGATGAGTAAGTGGAATAGGGGGCATAGAATATAAATAGTAGTAAAACAACCCCAAGCTCGTTCTTGAGGCACTAGCAGGACTGCAAAATACAGAAGCACAAGTGTTCCTGGCTACAGATCAGGTTATGTAATGGCAAGGTTGTGTGAATTTATGTTGTTCACTGGGGTTCAACCCTTGCATTCAAAGACTAAATGAAATTAAGTAAAATGTGACAACTTAGTACTTTTGCCAAAGCACTGCTAAAACAGCTCCTTCAGAAGGAAAAATGAGCCCCTTTGATATTGAGGACAAAGGCTTAATGAACTGTAAACCATCACATATGGTGACGGCTTCCCTGCTGTAGGAGGGAGCAGAGAGGGACAGAGAAAGGCGTGGGAGGAAATCACTTTATTCTCAGTCACTTTATACAATGACTGATTAAAATACTGAATCCAACCAAAGTCCAGCCTCAGAAGCAGAAATTTTCACCTTATCAGTACAGCTGGCCATTTACACCTGTTTGGATCAACAAAGAAAGAGATGGAGAGATTGTTTTGTACAAATGATTTCCCAATCCAAACCCTGCCCTTTCCTAAACACTGATGGGTTGGATTAGCTCCAACCTCGGGAGGATTTTCAGCCTCAGGAGGAAGAACACTCTCACTCAGCAGACCCATCCTTTTCCCTGCCACACCTCCACTGGCTGATTTACTCCTGGTGGCCAAGAAATCACACTGCTCATTTATTTTCCATGTCTGGGTTTTTACCTGGTGGGTTTTAACATGGCTGTTTAATTAATACCTTTTGTTTATTAAGACAATTAGAGCTTTTGGAAATATAAACCACCATCAAGTAGTCATCGTGAAGTTCAAGTAGATAAAAGGTGGAATATTGGCATGAGAATAGAAATAACCTAAAGAGCTGTATAACAGACAACTAACTGGCTGCTTATTTTAAAATGGCACTTACATTTTTTGTATTTTACAGCCTTTCAACAGAAATTTCTGGGTTTTAGGAACACAAAAGCAATCCAACTTGGGTTTTATGGTCAAAAATTACACCAGTGTTGTTATTACTTGACAAAATGCTGACCAATTTTGGAGCTGCTGTGATGCCCTATTGATAAAGTTGAATGCTTATATAAAAAGTCAAACATAAAATAAATTCTCTTCTTTTTCTGGCTAAATAGACCGGCAGCATGTAACAAATAAGTAACATAATGAACAGACTATGTGCTAGTCCTACTTATTGATAATTATCTTTTACATATCTGAGTAAGCTTATGTTCCTGAAGGTGTAGGGATACCCTAGAGGAATAAAAGCAAAAATTAACACTCTAGTGCACATGCTAATTTGGATTTAATTAGGGAATTTAAAAAATGCAGAGTGCATGTTTTCAGCAAGTGCAAATTACCAGCTCACTGCTTGTAGGTTTTTTTCTCCCCTCTATTTTGTCATTGTAAATATTATAATTGTCACTTTATGTAAAATTCAAGAAATTAAGATTTTATTTCTTATTTCAGGAAGAAATATTTTTTCCTCTGGCATATTTTCATCCATTATAATTCTTAACGTTACATCCTCATTTACAATATTTTCCTATATTACTAATTTGGTGCAAAGATATTAAATTGCTTTTCTTTATGTTTTTACAATGTACACAGAATATCTCCTGCAGATCACAGTATAACATTTCGCTTCAGTCTTTGCTGTTCATCTGAACAGAAGTTATGACCTGTGGGTCTGTATAACTAATTATTCCAAACAAGCTGCAGACCCTGCTGGACTTACTTTTTTTAAGGGAAAAAACTGTCATGAAAATTCCAAGCTCTGTTTCAACACAACAGGGCCTCCCCCACCACCTGCTTCCTGCCCACACCTTTGTCTCCCAGCTGGATGCTCCACTTCACTCGGAGGCTGATGGGATCCTGACATCAGTAGTAGTGCACAGTGCAAACAGGAATTCTTCCAACCCTTTTTCTTCCAATCCTTTCTCTGCATTTGGCTATTTTCTTTGTCTGCTCACTGGAAATCCCACACAAGAGAGAAATAAACACGTAATAAAGGCAAATTTTAAAGATCTCTCTGGCTGGGCTTTGACAGAAACTTCTGACTGGGGGCTTTCTAATGAAAGGGAATTAACAAGATGATTAAAGCTTTAAGAAAATTCGATTTGCATCAGTATTTTAATTCTTTTAAAACAGACTCGTTAAACACAAGGTAATCTTGTCAAATACCTTTCCCCCTTAATTATTACAATGTTAATTGTTGTTATTCATTGGATTTTTTTCAAAATCAAAACTTTTCCAGTGAGTTTCCTTAATTGTTTCTGGTTTTCTATTTTTGAGCCACTGTGCTCAATAACCCTCAGTGCATAATTTGTTTCACAAAAAGACCAGCACAATAACAGCCCTCTGAAACTTCCTACTTTTCCACTTTAAATATTGGACATTTTTAGAACTTACTAATTAGACTCCAACACAGTTAACATCTTTGGAAGTGACTCCACTCTCTCGTTCACTTAGGATATGACAGAATAGGGAGAAAGGAATTTCCTGGTTGACTTTATAAGAATCTCTGGGACTTAACACTGGTGAGAGCATTGACAAAACCTTTCCCAAGTGATGGCAGAATTATACAAGGCACAGAAAACAACTCTAAAGCAACAGCACAAACATCTGGGTTAGCAGATCCCATCGCCAACACTGAGTAGTGTTAAACCCACGGGAGACGTGGGGGATCTGAATGGCCAGACTGGCTTTTCATCTTTTCATGAGCTGCATTTTTATTAATTTGCTGAAACAAGATATTAAAGATTAAAAATTAAATAAAACCCAAGAAAAAGCCCCACAAACAACCACCAACCAAACACGTGAAAGATCCTCCAGTGAGATAGAGCCCTGATACCGTGTTTAGTTGCATGAGTGAGTTTTTTCTGCTTATCTAGACAGAGAATTTGGATTCTCTGTTCCTGAAGTCACCAGGTTATTACTGATATGGTGGGGCAAGAGGAACACTCAGAACACAAACAGTCAGCACAGCTGGATTAGCCAGAAAGGAAACAACACATAGGATGGCAAGTGAGAAGAGTGAAAAATGTGATGTATCTGCATAATAAAAATTAACTTTTCTAACTCAGACACAAATCCTTTATTTTACAAAGAAAATAAAAATTGGAATTCCTCCCTTGTCATAAAAACTGTTGAACTACTTTTAAAAGTGCACCTCATTTCCTTCCGTGTTAGTACTGAAACTTACTACAGAAATTAAAATATTCCAGAAAACACAGCAGAAGGAAAGAGTTCTGACCTTTAGTAGTCAGCTGTTCCAAGCTAAGAGCAAAATTTATTGTTTTCAAAGATCATGCCCCATCTAAAAGGTAAGTGAAGTATATTCTAAAACACTTGTGTATTTAATTGTGTCATGAAGTTACATTTTAAAAAAGTAATAGGAGCTTAAGCAACTTATGTCTGTGCTGTTGGAGTATAGCCTAACAGAAAGCCAAGTCTTCAGGCTTAATTTAGTCTCTCCTTTGCTTTCATTCAGCCTTCAGGTTCACCCACACTCAGACTGGATTATAACATAATAACAGGCAATAACTAATAAATTTGTGCTCTCAGTACATCACTCAACTGCCTCTGATATCACAATATTTAAAGGATCTATCACAGCATGAAACATTTCAGCTAAGTCTTTGTACCTATTACAAATTAAATACTTTAAAATATTTTTATAACCTGTTTTGTTTGAAACAGTGTTTCTTTCCAGTAGCTTTGCTGTATTTTAAGCTGTCATACTGGAATATGATAAAAACATCAGAAAAAAATAAAAGTTTTTTATTAAAACACCGTTTCATTAAACACTTCAAGCTAGATTAAATTTAGCAGATGTTTTGTGGTTAATTAGTAGGTCATGAAGTTTCATAAAATATTTCAAACCACATGGAATTTAGCAGATGTTCTGTAAATAATTACTAGGTCACTTAAAGAAAGATATATTTTTTGACTACTCACCAGGTGTAGAATGAAACAAGAGTTTTCTTTTTAACACTGTTGAAAGCAAGAGCCTGGATAGATTTTATCTTATAGAAACGGAGTTTGTCCTACTGAAAATGCCAAATGGACTCAATTGAAACTCTTTATCAATTTTTCCAAGATGCAACTGTTTATAGAAGTGCTGCAAAACATCTGAGAATATCAGACCGTGACATTGAACTGCTGATAACCCGCTCTGTTCTGTTTTCAGTGACACCATCATCATCAAGGACACCACTGTAGAACAAGATGGGAAATCATCTCTGAGGTGTCAGGGATCACCTGAATAGCCCCAGTCAGAGGGAAGATGACAGATCACATCAAAACAGAATATTCTGTGTTGGAAGGGACCCACAAGGATCATTGAGTCCAACTCCCAAGCTAATGTCCATACAAGGATTGAACCCACAATCCCAGAGCTGTGGACATAAGCTAATTACCTGTTCCATTGTCTAGACCATGTCAACGAGTTCCTCATCCAGTCTTTCCTTAAACACCTCCATGGATGGCGACTTCACCACCTCCCTGGGCACACCATTCCACTGAGGGACCAATCTTTCTGGGAAAAAGCTCTTCCTAACANCACTTAGATGTTCTAAGAAATATATCTACTAAGGCAATGGAAGATCAAAGAGGCTGTTCACAAACAGAAACTAGTGAAAGATTCCTTCTCCAGTTCAACCAGTCCAGCTTTAGCATAGATGGGGAATAAGATGGGGAATAAGAACATTTGTATGTTAGTCATGTGACTCACACTTATATAGCAAAGATTTGAACCTCAGCAAAGATAAGACAAAGTCTTTTTTCACAGGGCGTACTAATGAGAACTCACATCCATTTTCAATAATTTATGCAGCAGGCCTTTTCAATCATTCCTTTTCCTCATCATTTGACTCTTCCATCTATTCTTCCTTCCTTCCTGACTCCACAATTAAGTCATAGTGCTGAACTTGGGATATCAGCATCCTGGCTTTCCATAGCATAAAGCCCACTTGAATGGATCAGTTTCCCACTTAGGAACCTTTAATGTATAATGTGGCTTTGGCTCGAGGTGGAGAGAGCAGCACATACCTCCCCTGGTGGGTTTGGATGCATTATTCTAATCCAGCCAATGAGTGCTGATGGACAGCTCACAACTCACTCCATATGCAGGATTTCACTTTGTCTGAAGACTCACAAAGAGCCTGTCAGTGTTGTTGGGAGCTCACAGAAGGACAAAACAGAGTTTTGTCACTAAAGATGCAGCAGAAGATTGTATAAAAACATTATGTTTCTTATTTGGTTGAAGTTCTTATGCATTTTCTCATGATATGTCTGCAGTGTGACAGACAACAGAATGTGCCCAACAGCTACTGAGTGGCCTGATTTCATGTGCATTGATCACACGTATCACATTGGCACACGGAGACTGGTATTGATTAAACACACAAATATACACTGTGACAACCAACCTGCCACAAGATTGTATACCTTGATATTTAAGGTAACAACTCCAATTGGATTTAACTTCCTTCTAGCTACATCTATTCTGATCTAACATCTCCATTATGAACTCAAGTATTACTTTCATTAAAATAATTCCATGATTGCTATTTTTAAAAACAGCAATGAGAGCAAATAATTTGAATCTAAATTCCTCATATTTCTGCGTCGTGCAGCTTAACTTTTCATCCCATATTGCATAACTGTAACTTTCCAAATAAAACTATAAAAAAATGTGTACCTTTCTGTGAGTACCTTTTTTTAAAGTTAACTTTTAAAGAAGAAAGGATATAATTTCATTTGAATGTGGTCATGAATTCTGAGTGGCAGATGGTACACCACCAACACTGACTGGTGAATAACAAAAGTGGTATAACAGCACAGGGTACAATTCAGGATCTGCAAGATAAACACATATATTTGTTAATATTTCCAATCCCAGAATATCTTGAAGTGAAAGGGACCCACAAGGATCATCAAGTCCAACCCCTGGCCCTGCACAAGACTATCCCACCCTGTCCCTGAGAGCATTGTCCAAACCCTCCTGCAGCTCTGGCAGCCTTGGTGTTGTTCCCACTGCCCTGGGGAGCCTGGGCAGTGCCCAACCACCCTCTGGGGGAGGAAGAACCTTGTCCTGAGATCCAGCCTAAACCTTCCCACTTCCATGATGCAGCTTCAGACGGTTGATACCAGTATTACTACTAAAGAACAACAGCCACAAGAAAAAAATACTGTGCTAAAACAGCCCTAAGAGTGGTTCATAAAAAGGTATCATTATCCAAAATACGTAGACCCTCTATGGCTGTAAGAGCATAACACTTAATGCGTTAGAGGTAGGATATTTGAAGCCTTCACTGCAAGAACAGGAGATTAGGAAGGGCAGGCACTGGAACTTTCCTGCACATACACTTGCATACAATGAGGCAATTCCCTCTGGAACTCATTCTGACCAGAGATTTCAATGCACTTGCCAGAACAAATGATGATGTGCATAATAGAGTTCCTGGTGAGGATTAGCCACTGCACAGCCAATTTCTACTGAAGAGAATCTATTTAAGATGACAGGTAGGTATCTTTGATTCAAGCTTGGCTGCAGTTTTCTTGAAGACAAGATATTGTGTGAGCTTTTCCAGTATGGAACACTCACAGTGCTCACAATGTGTATCAAGCTGGGATGGCATTGGATCACCTTTGACGAAGAGATGAATCCTCTTGTTCCCAAGACATCTTACTTTCTGTTTGTATTCACTGTGAATATGACACTCAGGACCTTTACTGCAATTCGAATTCATATTCCTCTTATTTAATCTGAATACCATAACATATGTTTTGAACATATTCATATATCACTGAAACCTCGTTTTCTCTGCAGGTCAGATGTGCTTTTTTGAGCTCTCTTTCTCATGACCTCACATTACAAGCATTCTTTACTCCAGGACTCTTTTCAGCTTTTTGAGGCTTCCTACCAACAGAGAACTAGGGAGTTTCACAGGGTCTACACCCCCTTCCCACACTGTCGTACTGCAGAGCTCTGAGCTGATGAGAAGCACAGCTTTGACTTCACTGCACCTGAACCTGCCTCAGAGGCAGCTGGCAGCCTGGGATATGGCTTACACACAGGTCTGGGAAAGAGTTCTGAACAGGACGAGACATTTTCTGGGAATAATATGCACCTCAATAGTTCTTCAATAGCAAGAAATAAGTTTGTAATATATTCCTGAGGGTCTTTAACTCCCTCTGTTTCACATGCATCTTTTGCGCTTCCCTCACATTTTTTGAGTCTATTTATATTAAATTTAACTGTGGAAGATCTATTTCTTTGGGTCCGTTGCACATAGAATAATAAACAAATATATAAAATGCTCTCTTTGATTGTAACATATCTCTGTGCAAAAGTATTTTTTCCCTTTATTATCTCCCATTTCATCCCCTTTGAAAGCATTTAGAGAGCAACCAAGATGAATGTATTTGTACATGGTTTTGTATCAGTGGAAGCAGATTTCTTGCACTTCAGATAAGTTTGTATCTCCAGGAACTTAGTTATTCTTTCAGAATGAATGACGGCAAAGATTCTGTAAAAGAAAAGGAAGGTGAGGTGCAGCTGACAAGTTATTAGGTCAAGAGAAAGGTGAAAAATTTGAAAGACTCATACAAAATAAAAGTACTTTGCAAGCTTCTAATGGCATTTCTTCAAGTACGCCAGGGAGCAACAAATGCCACTGCAAGGGGATGTAAAGGGTGAGGGGTTGAATTTCTGTGGTTGGAGCAAGGAAAAAAGAAATTAAATCCTGCAGGGACATCTAGTAAACTCACAGTGCTGCAGTGCAGGAACAATCCAGGAGATTGACAAGACGTTTTTGTGAATGCTGGAGAATCTAAAGAATGGATCAGGGCATACAGAATTCTGCTAATAAAGAAAATTTCGGAAAGCCTTTTACAATATTCAAGACTGAACTCCACAGATAGGTTCATTCTTGATCTAAAATGTTATGGTCTGGGAAATGGATCCGACCATCCACCTTCCTCTTAGCTTCTGCCTTTTCCTGCAAAAGCTGAGAGACACAGAAGTCTAGATAGTGAATACTTATCTCAGTTTCCATGATGTTGTTTGGCATTATAGCGCTCTGACACCTCAGAAGAGCACGTTTATCTCTTACAGATTCTTAAGCAGTTTTCAGAATTCTCTCAGATTGTACAGAGATTTAAAAATTATTAAGTCATAAAATAAGAAGTATGTCAAATTTCTTTCTGCTTTACATTGCATTCATTTATATTTAACTGAGCTCTATTTGTACCATTTAGCTCCACTTGTTACAAAATAATATGCAAGTTTCCACATAGATCAAGTGCAGATGAAGGCCTCTGAATTCGTAAGCTAAGAATTAACACAGCTTTCTTTAACACTGTAAAATCTTGAAAACAAACAGATCATGGGAAGTACCAACTCATTTTAAGTGGCACATTCACACCTTTGCTTATGGAACCCTTTGGCTACAGAGAACATTCTGCAAGGTTGAGTTAACAGTGCAGCAGAGTTGATGTTTACACAGTAGGAGCTGTATCCTGGAAACTGAAAGACAGTTTCTTGAGTAATTCAAGACTATAATGTAACACTGGATATTCAAGCTTTTCTTTCAGAAATTTTTCCCCTCTTTTTTTTTTTTTTTTGGGTTTTTTTTTTGGTTTTGGTTTGGTTTGGTTGTGGTATTTTTATTTTATTGTTGTGGTATTTTTATTTTATTTAATGGCTAATGCTGCTTCTGATACCAAAACAGTGACACTGGAAAATCACAGAATCACAGAATACTATGAGTTGGAAGGGACCCACAAGGATCATCTAGTCCAACTCACCATCTAACACCCATACAGAGACCCAACGCACACCCCAGAGTGGTGAACATGAACCTAGATCCTTCAGAGGCGCACAAGCCACTCCGATCCAGAAGGGACCCCATCCAGCCCAACACCCCCCAGCCAAGACCATGCCACTAAGCTCCTCATCCAGTCTTCTCTTAAACACCTCCAGGGACGGTGACTCCACCACCTCCCTGGGCAGACCATTCCAATGAGCGATCACTCTCTCTGTGAAAAACCTCTTCCTAACATTCAGTCTAAAAATCTTCTGGAAATTCCACTGAATTAATTGTGGTACAAGCTGAGAAAAAGTGGGCTGACCAAAGTTCTGCCTATAGCCAGGCAGCGAAAAAACATTACAAACTCTACCATTTCCTTAGTAAACAAGACAAAGCTTATACTGCAACAGCCCTAATTTTTGTCCAAATTGTTTAAATTTCAGATTAAGAGATAATCTTTCTGTTAGACATTTGAGCATTCCTCAACAAAACCCACACCTAGAGTTTCTAGGAAGGCCAACTATAATGATATGCATAATGTACCAGAGGAAAAGTGAAGAGAGCAGTTATCAGACACTGGGGTTTTCATGAAGCTTTACCATAAAGTCATTTGTATCCTCAAAGGCAAAGTGAAAAATTAATAATGTATTTTTCTTCAAACTTTCCACAGACAGAGCTCTGTGTTTTCCAATACTGAAATTATTCCTCCTCCTCACTCCATAATATTAATTTGAAGTTACTTATAAGCCAGAGCAACAAGTCTTTCCCACTTGGCCTCTGCCAAGTCCAGTTATTTCCATCAAGGCCAGAGATCTTTGTTTCACACCTTCACAATCCAAAGGGCAGCATTTTTTTCCCAGTGAATATTACAGAAAAAAGCTCAAAGTATTATCATCTTGCCAGCTCTCACATGGTGAAGTTGTATAAATTCATATTTAAAGAACGAGTAAAGCCACTGTGTCCCCATCTCGGATCACACAAATAACTACACACAAAAGGGATCTATGTACTTACAAAAGAGAAATTATGCAGAAATGCCTTTGCATCTTTCAGTTAATTTGTTTTCTTTTTTTTTTTTTTTTGACCTTCAAGTGCCATCACAGGAACAAGCACAGAACACAGAACACTAATTAGGACACTCCAACCACTCTTAATAAGTCTTAATAAGAAGTCTGCCTGTACTGCATGAATCAGTACCAGTGTATGAGAAACTCTTGCAGTTTTCGGGCAATATTCCGACAATACAGTATGAATATTTCCCTGTCAACAAAAAACTTCCCAGCACCTCTGCTGAAACTCAATACACTTTTATGTTGCTTTTAGTTACTAAAAATAAGATTAATGAGGTACTTGCTTTAGCTTATTTTTTACTTATTAACAGTTTATTCAATTTTAATGTAGCCTAAATCAACAGTTATGAGATTTCTGGTGCTGTTTGCTTTTAATGCTTTAGGCACTATGAGAATTTACTGTTCACATTTGAAAAAAAAAAACTGTGAAGGTATTCTGGATAATTTTTCTTCCAGAAATGTCCATTTACAATTAAAATTAATTGCAATGATTAAACACCAACACTGTGCCTCAATTATCTGAGCTCTTACATTAGAAAAGAGAAACCCTAAAATATTTATTTACAAGAATTAGAGAACATTACTTGTGGCCTTAGTAAAGTCTAAAATGTCCATTAAAGGTCTGAGTGAACTTTCAAATACTCAAATTCCCATTAAAGATAAAATATTGACCACAGCACACACATTTCTTCTTCTGAGCTCACCTGGAAGTCTGAATCAATTCCTCAGTTATCCGATACTTTGAAGCAAGTGGCTTTTTGAAAATATCAGGATGCAAAGAAACTATGAACATCAATCCCTTGAATGAAAGTAGTTCCCTCTTTTGCCCTTTCTTAGAATCACAGAATTGTTTAGGTTGGAAAAGACCTCTCGGATCACTGAGTCCAACCATTATCTTGAGCAGTAATGCTTCTTTAAAGAGGGAAAAAACCGAAAAATCCCCCAAACACACTCATCATTTAAAGTTCTTTGTAGCACACATAGATTCAATACCTCACTTCTTTGAAAAAGCTCTTTTTATATATATAAGGGTCTAATGCTGTGAAATTCAGTGATATTTCTCAACTATTTGCATGTGTTCTGCACAATCACATCCAACTTCCACACAGTGATACATTCTCTTCATTAGCAAACAAATAATTAGGTCCTAACTCTGCAAATGGTCTTGAAATATTGATGATAATGACCCCAAACTGGCCATCCCTGATTTGCAACAGGATAGTTTGACATGTATAAAGGGAATCTGCTTGAATTAACTGGAAAATTCAGAATGTATTAACAACATCTTTTGGCTTTGTGTGTGTCACGGGACCTCTACAAATTCTTGCCATTCAGAGACACAGCAAGATCCCAGGACCCACACTAGTTGTGTCCCACCAACTAGTGGATCCAAAATTGTATCAAGTTTAGATCCTTTGCAGTTTAATATTTGCACAACCAAACAAGGCACTGAAATTTCCCTGGCTCTTCTGTCTCCAAACTTGAATCCAGTGTGGCTGAGACTAACACCTTTTTCCTTTGAATTATGTTAATATCCCCACATTAACTCTAATTTCACTTACATCAGAGACAAAAACACACTGGTCCAAAGAAGTGAAGTAAATAATTAAGTAACGTAAGAAAATATCTTAATTTTAGCTGTGCCCATTTCTGCTGTCTCAAGTGGAGTACAGAATACAAACAATCTACAGAGTTTTCTAGAAGCAAATCAAAACAAGAAATGTCTCTGTTTTTTAATCTTGCTAATATTTTATTTAATTGTAATGACTCTGAATTAATTCATACTTTTACCAGCAAAACATTACTTTCTATTGACCAGATAGAAGGAAACAAACAACCTAAATCTGTAGTTCTACTGATTTCCCATCTCATGATGAATGCAACTTATTTCACTACTGCATAAATGCCAAACAAGTAAACATCTTTCTGCACTGAAATAATCAGAGCCACACAACAAACAGTACTTATTCACTTTTATGGTGAAGTTTTTAGTTGAATGGGATCATTAAAGCATGTTAGTGTAGATTTAATTGAAAAAAAGGCTACAATTCACCTCAAAAGTATTTGGTCATCATGAGAGAAAAGGCTAAAGAGAGTGTAAAATCACACTCTTAAATAAGAATGAACTACCCTGGCAGTAAGCTTGGCAACAGTTGGTTGACAGACTTGAAAAACATTATATATTATTAATATGGCTGGCTAATTTCTAATTAGAAACCCATTAACAGTTCTAACAACCACAGATTTTGATGGATTTGCAGTCAATCTGGGCCAAAAAGACTAATAAATTACTAGGTGACCTCTTGCATGGGATTCCTCCATCTGTCCATTATCATTTAATGCCACTCAGATTTGAATTAAAAATAAAAAAGATAGGGGTTTGTTCTGACCTAGTTTCCTGAGCACACAATGACTTCTTACCTTCTTCTGTGGACTTTCCCTCAGGGGATCAGAGTACTTTGTCTTAATTTAATCTGTTTTTTCTTAATTAAGGATTAAAAACTGGAGGTATTTCCTGGCTTACTAGAGCTCACTCACACACCTGAGTTTGAATGTGCACCCTAAGAGAAAAGCACATATTAAATCATAAACATATGACAATAACAATTGACATCAGTGGGAGCTGAGCTCAGATCAGGGGACAAGACAGTTCCACTGACTATGCAATGGATCCTCCAGAAAACAAAAGCGTTGCACATGAGGAGATGGGAGGATAAATGAAGTCAGACAAACAGACAGGAAATATGGAGAAGCTGCTCATGGCCTTGTCCACTGAGATATATAGGAATAATCATTCTTCCAGAGAGATGAAATACTGAGTTAAACACTATGTGGTGGTTGTTTTTTTTTTTCTATTGTTACTTAGGCTCATAAAAGCCAAATCTGGTAGAGTCTTGAATAAACCTTATTGGATTTGCTCCTCACTAAGGAAGGATGCAAATCCAAGCACGTGGTAGTTTCTCTTCCGGAAAAAATGTAATGACAGCAGTGCAACATTTGCAAGAGAAAGTTCACAAACATAATACTGTTGGCCCTGCACTGAAGAAATGGCAGAACTTCAGGTAATAGAAGATGTAGAAACTTAAAAATACACCTAAAAGTATTTTATGTAATACCTGGAAAGTCTCTGGAATAATAAGGCTAAAGAGATGTTTTGGCATATCCACACCCTGCTAAAGAAGAGTTTCAAGTATCTCGGTTGGTATTTCTAAGGACTATTTGAAAGCTTTTAAAAACTCCTCCCCAATGAACTGCTGCTTCTTTAAAAGGCTTATTTCAGATGCCCTGGCTCCTCATTGCACTGAGGGGCAGTTCCGTCATTTTACTGTTGTCACTGCTCTGACATGAAATTCTGTTTTGTAGTAGAATTAAGTACCAGAAGAATCACAGAATAGAATCACAGAATATTCTGAGTTGGAAGGGACCCACAAGGATCATCGAGTCCAACTCTTAACACTGTCTCCCTGGCAGGAATCGAACCCAGGTCTCCCACACGCCAGGTGGGGACACTTACCACTGCACTAAAGTGGATTTTTAAGAACTTCCAGACTTTCATGGAACAGGATGGAATAGAGTGAGGAGCATCTTGTTTCTCAAAATTATTGAAGCGTACATTGAATACTCAAACAAGATATACTGGCAAGAGTAATGTCAACCCGGCAAAGAACAGCTACTTACAAACATTGATCTGGTGATTTTGCCTCAAACCTGTGCATATTGACTGGACCAAATGGACTAAGTGACAGCAGAGATTTCAGCTGGGTCAAAGGCAGCTTTTTATAAATAATAATAGGATGCCAAGTCACTGGGAAAGGCATCTTAGTCAAACCATAAAATTTTTTATGATATTTCCCTTCTGAAATAAAGCAAGAATCTAATTATTACCCTGTGTTTGCAAACCATACTCTGTGAGCCTATAATCCCACTTTAAGTAGCAAAGGAAAGGCCTCTTATTGCTTTGTTGGCTTTTGGAGTTTTATTCCCCACACCTCCTCTTGTATATACAAATCCTCTTTTTTTCTCTTGCAAAATACCAAAATCAGGTGGAGGTTTTTGGCCTGTTTGTTTCTTAAGGTTTTTTAACAGTGATGCAGTACTAGCTGAATCAGAATTTTAAATAAATAATTAAAAATTCCCACAAACCTCAGACCAAAAATACAAAACCAGAAAATCAAATCAAACAACCCCCACCCCAAGAATTATTTCATAAAAGAGAGGCATAACTGAAAACGAAGAGCTGAAGCAGGATTCTTAATCAAATTTCCCAGTGTTTCATTCTCTGGCTGTCTTGAGACATTTCCACATCATTTAACAACTTGACTTGTGTGTTATTACTGCAGTTTAATTTTTACAGCAGGTCTGGCAGGATTTCAATGTTTGATACCCACTGTGGTTCCTGTTCAGTCACTGGCATTTTAACATTTGGTCAGTAGCCTGTTCAAACACAAGAAAATTGCAATTCAATTACTATGTGCCCTTCTACCAGTTTTACTATCTTTTCTATGAATTGTACACACTAAGTAGTTTAATAAATTATTACCAATATCTAATTGATAAATATCATTTGCCATGGACTTCGCATTAAAGACCCTCTTTCCCTTTCCCAGGAAATAAATGTTGCTTCTACTGGAAATACTATCAAAATTTGATTTTAAAATATAACTTTTCATGTTTTATTAGTTTGATATATATATTTCTAAATCCAAGCATCACCACCCATAGATGATTAATTATTGCTTTGTTCAGTCACATTTTTTTTAAAACAAACGTGCAATGGCCTTTTTCTGCCTAATTCTGAGGCCACACTTTTCTGTAACGACTTGAGCACTTGATTCCTTTTCCCAGACCTCCCTTTTTCTCTCTTACATGAATGCAGACAACATTCCCATACCTTTGTTTTTCTAGTTCAGCCTATAAGCTTATGCATTTCACTCTCAAGGAATGCTTCTGTATTGAGGAAGTAGTAATAAATTGAACTTTCCTTCCTTTAATAAGCCTGAGTGTTATGACAATCGCTGTTTTAGAAGATGTTTTAGCTTCCCTCAAGGTATACAAACACAGGAGGGGATAAGATCATACATGAAAACTTCCTTTTCCACTCTCTTTGTTGAGTTATTGTCACGAAGATGCAACATCCTTCTAAACACTGCTAAAGAACATACACTGCAGAAAAAGAAGTAACTAAAAGACATTCTGGTTGTTTTTCTAAATAACTGAGGGTCAGCTAACTCACTGTCTTAAGAAATCATTGTGGAGGATCCCAGGTAAAAACAGCAAAAGAAGAAAAAAATACCTTAATGTTGATGAGTTGAGCAGTATGAAGTTTGTTCCTCCAGAAAAAATCACTTCCTAGAAAGCCAACAAAGCTGAAAGAATGGCAGGCTGATGAGAGAACGGAAAATTAGAATCTCATTGCTAGGCAATAGTGTTCTCACTGACAGCTCTTTTCTAAGGATGATAAAGATGGGCTAGATAATATATATTTCAAAAACACATTTTCCCTTTTACCTCAGATTGCCTAAATTCAAATAATTCACTCTGATTTACAGATCTATATTATACTTCGGGTTAAGAACAAGGGAGTTACCATCTAGAAACCCACCACTGCCACTGACAAGCTGCACTCCCTCTGAAACTGAAGTTACAATATCAAGTTGCACATCCCATAAGTGTTCCAGAGCTATGTCAGACATATCCAGCATGGAGAGGAGTGGCCTTTCAGGATCTCCAATATTCTTAATGCCACTATATAGACCAAGTGTATAATTGAGATACATTCATATATTGGAACATACAGCTTTTCAAAAGCAAGACACAGAGAATTAATGTCATTATTTGAAGTCTGACTGAGCTTCAACATTAATAAAAGAAGTGCTGCTACAGGTCACCAAACAAGAAAACAATACCTAATATTTGCCTGCTTTCATTTCACCTTAAAAAAACTAACCACTGGATAGAGAACACAAGAATGGCAGATACTGCTGCAACTCCCACTCAAATATGAGCTTTTGCTTCAGATTTATGGGGACTTTTTTTTGGGCTCTCAAATCATAAATATTGCTTTAAGGAAGGTTTCTATATATTTTTTGGATTGCCACCTAGCAGGACCTGAAAGGAGCTCACAAGAAAGATGGATATTAGGAAGAAATTCCTTACTGTGAGGGTGGTGAGGCCCTGGCACAGGTTACCCAGAGTGTCCAAGGGCAGGCTGGTCACTTGCAGCATCCTGGGATAATGGAAGGAGTCCCTGCCCATGGCAGGTGGGTTGTAGTAGAATGATCTGGAAAGTCCTTTCCAACCCAAACCGTTCTATGATTCTATGGACATTAATCAGCTTTCTGCTTTCTTTGGTCGGTCTTAGCAACAAAATGTATTTTCACTACCAAGGTCATATGCACATGAAGGAGGAAAGAAACTAAAGAAAACTATTCCTACATTCAATTTGCTCAAATTGCAGTTTCTTTACTGCAATTTGTGAGGTTGTGGTTAGTCAGGCTCAAGTGTTAATTCTATTTCACTTAGTATGCTGTAGGATTTACCATGGACAGGCATAAATCAAATTTAAACCTTCCTTATGCTATGGCAGCATAAATGCAGAGGCAGACATGAATAATGATTTTAACTTTCACTACCCAAGTTGGCCTTCTCTCTGGTTCTCACCCCCTTGCATTTTTATACATATACATATATATGTCTAAACCAAATTCATGTATAAATGCATAGTTTTTATATGTATATAAACTATCATATATGACTCTGGCAGCTACACAGGAATGAGGAGGGAAGGTTACTGCTTAAACTATTGGTAACCACTAATATGCTAAAGTTAAAAAGCTGGATGCAATGCAGGCAAACTGCCACTGTCTAGAGAAAGGATATTTAGAGCTGTGGCTCAGCACCAAGACCAAACAGAAGAGCAGCTCTTCACTTTCTAGGGTTTGTTTTGGAGCAGAGCTTCCTCCTTCAACACGTCAGTCATGGTTCACACCAGGGTCATGACACAAATCACCACCTGAATAGGAAATGTTTTAGAGACCCTGCCACAAGTTCCCCTCTGGGCCACATGCAGCAAAACATCAGTATTTTGTGTGCTTTATTCAGGGCAAATAACCTGAAAGCACCTGATGGATGTGTCACAGCCCACAAGAATGGTGTTGTCAGGAAGGCAGGCTGAGGGCAGGGATGTATGGAGCCACCCATGGGTACCTGGGAGGGCACGGCCTGATGGGGCAACGTTGGAGGACTGCCATGGAACAGGGAGCCAAACCTGAGAGAACACTGTTCATACTGGAATGTCCCTGGAGGAATCTGTTCCTAAGCTAAGGTTTTTAGCTGAAAAGCCAGACACAGCAGTCTGAAAAAGGCTGAACAATCACACAGTGCCAGGCTCTCTTCCGGGCTGCTTTCCTTCTGGTGGTTACAGCTGGAACAGTGTCTCTTGCTGGGAGGTGGCTACACATGGAGTCCAGCAGCAACTGCTCTTGACACAGGCACTTACAGAGAGAGCCCCCAAAGACCTGATCATCCTGACAGTCTGTAGGAGCAGGAGATGAGAAATTGCTTTCAGACAAGGTTATTTACTTTTCTCTCTTACATTTGTCTTTTTCTGCTACCACAGTTTTCACATTTGCAAAAATATCAGGAAGGATCACTTGGGGCAGGGGCCAGAAACTTGTTTCCTTTCATTCACAGGGCTCTACTCAGCCTTTTATCTCAAAAAACCAAAGATATGATGGAAGTTGAGTGCTGGAGTATGTTTAACACAGGATATTTTCTACAACTGAAGATCGTGTTTATTCCTTTAACAATACACTTACTCACAAGGGGTTTTCAAACATACATGAAACTTAAAACAATAAGTATCTAAATAGATGCCCTAGTAATAAAGGCTGAGCACACAGAACTCTCATGCTAAATATCACTTGTTTGGGGTATAAGGACTTTAAAATAGAATTTTTGCTGGGTTTTGTTCTAATTAACACTGAGTGATAGCAGTTCCTTGGCATAAGAGGGAACTAGTGAAAAAGATAAAGATAGCTTCAGAGAGGAAAAGAAAAACTGTGGAAAAGGCACAGGAAAATATGACATATACGGATCCCAATGCCCCCAATTTTGCACTGAGGCTCAGAATGACAAAATGACACCTTTTACCTGTGGTTTGATTTCTTTTTTTCTTTAGAGCTTTCCAGTTTCTCCTCTTCTTGATTTTTCTGCGCTAACTTGAATGGTTTAACACATCCCATACCAAAAGCACATTTCATTAACTCAATGAAAAAAATTCTCCCTTGTACCAGTATCACACTATAACCTTGGACCTAAAAAACCCAGAAAATCTTGAGGATTTTGCAGAAGAACAGGATGACTCAAAGAGATGAAGCAAAACAATGCAGGGGTCCATCTTAAACAATACATATATATCCATGTTTATCACCCCTTGTCTCCTGCACATCACATGTCTGCGGAGATCCACAGCAGCAACACTACCAGGCTGCTTCCCCATTGTACATGTCCCCAACCCTGCGGTCATTGACACTGTTCAAGCACTGCAAAGCCTTTCTCTTTCCTCAAAAGCTGGGAAACATTATGCTCATAATTTTTCCAAACAATCTTCCCTTCTTTTCTCTGCAGAAAGCCAGAAAAAGTCCTTTGTCACACCAAAGGAAAGAAGAGGAACAACTCACCAACAGGGAACGTCAGTCCTCCCTCCTTCCCTCCCTCTTACACTTCTCTTGCTGTTGCTCAGGTCTGGGATCAGTATAATGACAGCAGTTTCATACGTGCAATTTTGTCTAATAATGATGGAGAGGACATTAATGGTATAAAACTGCTGCAATCATGCTTGGCTGACCTCTGTGGCTCTCTGGAGGAGGGAACTTTAATATACTTGTTCCTCTCAAGACACGGCATGTTTTTGAACTTCTTACAGTGCATTAGCTCACAGTACAGTGTCTACATTCCAACCAGTATCCCAGGGTATTTTTTGATGAAGACTTTAGTGTTTACACGTAGGATTTGGATTCAGTTGCAAACAGAACTGGAAAAAAAAAGCAACGGCTGGGGCAGTACAAGGTTCAGCCAGCCTGTATTGACATGTGCCAGCACACAGGGTGGCACCAGAGCCAACACATCACCTTAAATCCATGTACTGTTTAAAGATGTATGATAAAGCAATTCCCCCTGGTGTTTTGTCCTGACTGCCACCAAGCAGAATGCAGTCCCCAGTATGCAGCACAATTTACAAAGATAATTGAATTGTAGTAAGTCTAACAGAATGAGCCACTAACTATGGCAAAATATGTCTTTAAAGTACACTGAGTCTATTTACATTTTTTGTTTCTTAAAAAGCTACATCTGCCCTATTGCCAAAATCAAATTCCTACCAGATTCTGAACAACTGAGCAGAATTTTAAGGCAAATAAACCCTCTTTGTTACACATTCGTGTTCAGGTGCTCTGAACATCAAACCAGCATCACTTTCTCTATTGTTCAAACAGAAACATTGGCAGTTTTATATATTTCCAGGCTATGTGGATCTTCCTTGTTTAATTGCCTTAGAACATACATCAAACATGATTGAATGAGAAAGATAAGCCTTTCCTTTTTGAGGAAAGATTTGTTCTAAACTCTATTGAACAGGAATCTAAACCAATATGAAATGTTTCCCTTCACAACCCAATCAAGGTATCAACAACACTGAGCAAACAGACTGGTTTATCACCTGTTTTATTGTCTTTTTATGTTCAAGCACCATTTTTATCAACTGCGCCCACTCCTCAAGTCTCTGCAACATCACAGTCCCACAACCATTTGATCTACAGGCATAATTATGACAAAATATGAGAGGGTAGATACACTTCTCAGTCAGAGAGGGAACACGGGCGGAAAAAAAACCTCCACAAGTAGAAAATGATAAAATAACATTGAATGTCTTCTATATTTATCTTTATGCTTTAATCCTGCTAAGTAAATAACTATTAAATTACATTTACTGAAAGTAGAATTGCAATTCATACATATACAAAGGAATCCATAACAGAAACCAGGATTTTTTTTATCCCCTGAAATTGAGACAGAAACATTTTGGTTTTAAGTCTAAAACGGTCTCACTAGATACATTTAATGTATCTGACTTCAACAATATTATTTGGCATAAATACTAAAATAATTTTTTCCACTCTGAAGAGTAGCAGGTAAAATATTTGCTAAGCAGACCCAGAAGAAAGAAAAGAAAGTATGTCTTAAACTTGTACAACAAAAGCAAGAGACATGTTTTCATGTATTTTTCAAAATAATATTGCTCAAACTAAATAACATAGAGGAGAAACATTTACAGGGGACTTTCTTTTGAGGGCCTACATCTAAAATCCACTAAACAAAATGGGAA
Source organism: Pitta sordida (assembly GCA_013390025.1). Taxonomy (NCBI): domain Eukaryota; kingdom Metazoa; phylum Chordata; class Aves; order Passeriformes; family Pittidae; genus Pitta; species Pitta sordida. The sequence goes on from WEKX01019456.1 coordinate 40,423, forward strand.
TTTCTTCAGTGAGGTCAGAGGGCTTTAAATCTAACACAAAAAGCCCAACCCTAACATATTTAAGTTCAGTTCTTTGTAAGATGCAGACAGAAAAACCTCTTTCAATTATGAGAAGCACATACTCCTACCCTTAGTTATTACCATGACAGAAATATTCTTTTATTTTGGACACTCTGGCCTGCAATAAGATTGAGGCAGAAAGCAGTAAAGTCATTTTTTTGAATTACTACATAGGTGTTCAGGATATCAGCTCTAGCAAATACCTATCATATGTCCTTCTATTAATGACAAAGATGAAAATACATCAAACTGGATCTGAGCTCAGGCAGAGAGTCAATCAAAAAAAGCTTATACTAGAAGTAAAAAAACACAGAAGGATTTTGCAATAAAATAAAGCATTCATATTTATTTCTGGACTTCCACACAATATTATTCCCCTTCTTAACTACTAATAGTGAATTCTAACATAGTTTATTTTGAAAAGTGCATGTGTCCTTTCTGCCTTCCATGGCTGAGTTCTCTTCCATATGAATACGATACCTTTCCTTATCAAGAGAAATTCTTCCTGAATAAAATGAATGAAAATGGGATCCTCTGCACAGAAACTACTTTACCCCAAAATGCAAGATTCCACTGCTGCTCACAGTTGTCTCCTTCCTGTATCAGGTTTGTGTTTATCACTTGTCTCAACTGACAGACCTATACAGTTTTCATAGTTTACTTTTAAACTTAGCATCAAGGTGCAAATAATAAGAAATGTATTTGATTTCACTTATCAAAAGTGAAAAAACCCTTTTATACAGTGATATTTAGTAAAGAAAAGCTTTGAGGTCCAAACTTACCTAAGTGCAATTGATCTGTGGGTAACAGCACAAAGGAAATATCCTTCAAAGACAAAACATTTGCCTGGGCAGTGTCTTGTAACAAGCTTAATTCTGAGCACATGCACTGCATAAAAAATAATTAAATGTAGAAGCAGGTGCAGAAAGGTAGGTCACATCAAGCATCTGAAGTTTTGTCTTTAAAACTCTACAGTACTGAGTTCTAACAGTTATGAACGGGAAGATAAATTAAGAAAGACTTATGAAAGGTGCAGCCAGTTAGAGGAGTAAGGACATTTACTTCATGGAGTTTCCACCTTCTACATACCCCAGTCACTAAAATCTAACTAGACCAATCAGCACACTTGCTATTTTTGTGCACACTCACATATAAGTACATATATATATTTACAGCATATTTAGATGCAAAAGAAACCAAATATTCTTGATTGTGCACTATTGAATTTTTTTGTTATATTTAAAGTAAAAAAACCCCAACAGTGTGCTTTCTTAAACAATACCACTATCTGCTGCTTTTTACATTTTGTTTACACTGGGGAAATTACTTTCTTTAGGTAAATATTTCCTGATTTTTCACATCTTATGGGACTGTACAGAGCTCTGCAGTACAGTGAGGTTTTATTCCCAATCCAAATGTTTCCTCAGTGTAGAACAGCAAGGATGAGAACGGTTTCCCTCAGAAGGCGCTTCCAATTTTCTAGCTTGTTTCACAGCACACAAGGAATATTGAATATAAAAGGAGGCCCCTTTCCCCAAGGCACAAAGTACTACAGTTATAATTGTTAGATAATTTCACCAGTCTCTGACCTCTTCTCAAACTAAGACATGGAGATGAGGAATAGCCCACAGAGCATCAGCTCTGTAGTTTCTACTCTGTTCCAAAAGGATGAAGGCATTCCCAGAGCTTCAGCTGTCCATCACAGTCATGTCAATCACTCAAGTGTGGAGAGTTCCCTCCTTGTGTCCCGGCAACAATCAAAGCTCAGATAGGAGCCACAAGCACACTCCTGACTCCTTGAACATGGAATGTTACAGGGTGCCTTCTGCCTTGGGAATAAGAATCATAAAATGACTTACTGGATAATTATGGCTTGAGAGGAAATGTGTTAAAAGCACAAGCTGTTTAAAGACAAAACCCCTACTTGAATTCACAAATAACTTATTTACTGCGAATGTTTCTGCTCTAATCAGGAAGTGCTTTAGCAATCAATGCGGGAACACTGCAAATGTTTTACTCAAGAGTTGGAATTTTCCTGGGACACCTCAAGACTAGAATAAATCTTCCAACTAACTAAGGACTATCATAAATTTTTGCACATTTCACTTGGCTGTTCAGGAAACATCTGCTGATACTGCTACAAGCAACAAGTGTGGGACTGTGCAAACATCTGTGCTTCTTCCACACCCTCCTGTCAGGCAGAACCATTTCACAAGTAAATTTGCGTATCTTTGTTTTCCCATGAACACATTCCATAGGAAACACACTTCTCTCCTAAAGAACAACCTCCATGGTAACTGTTAACTGTGTTGTTCAATTCATCTGTAAAGCAAAGAACCAGATACCAGGCCACAGAGTTGAAGATGCAGAATTTTTCTTAAGCACCACTTTTATGGTACCATGTGGAATACATATTTTAGCAAATACACAGAAATGGCAACCATAGAATCATAAAATTATGGAATGGTTTGGGCAGGGACACCTTCCCCTATCCCAGGTTGCTCCAAGCCCTGTCCCACCTGGCCTTGGACACTTCCAGGCATGGGGCAGCCACAGCTGCCAGGGCCTCACCGCCCTCACAGACATGAATTTATTCCTAATGTCAAACACTTTGAATCTGTGAAAAATGCAAGGAAAAAAAGTATTATATTGGTATAAGGCTTCCTAAAACTCGAAGTCTTTCTTCAGTATGAGACTTTTTAAAAAAAAATCAGTTAAAAATTGCAACGAAAATGAAAAAAATAATCAAAATTAAATGTAATTATGCATAAAACAATTGTATTTCTAAAGCAAACTGGGAACTTGCATCTTATAGTCCCCTTCCACACAAAATCTTGAAATAAAAAATTTGCTTTCATGAATAGCAAACACATTTTTAAGTGATTTTATTAAAGTATCTCCATTATAAAACAAATACCTGAGTAGTTTCAGAGCTTAATGGTAATTTTTGGTAAAGTTCTCATTTTGTAAATTAATGGGGGGATTCAAGAGAGATTCACACTTTTTTAAAAACATTAGAGTCCCACAGGCCATAAAATAGAAAAGAAATAAATTATTTTACCCATTCCTTTAAATATTGTGTGTGTTAAAATCTCTGCTGCACGAAGCATTAGGAGATGTTTTTGTTTTTGATAAATAGGTACGCATTTTATAACCACAACAAATTTACTGCACATAGCAATAAAATATACCTGTATGTACCTGGGGAGGCACCCAGAAGGACTGTCCTGAAATTAAACTTTTAACCTTTACAGCAGAAATGGTACTGAATATGGAACTAGATTCCCATGTCATAATTGGCTTTTAAAAAAGACTAATATTTCTAAATATCTTCTAGCTTTATGTTGTGATATGCTGGGTGATATTATTTATACTTATATGTACATACCATATCCACAGGTCACTCCCTTCCTCCAGTGACTGATGCCCATGGAACCATTATTGTCAGAATGATTGCTGGGAACTCTCTCCTCGATTAGTGAAATGGGTTTTTCAGCTATTTTGGAGTAGCCAGGATTCTGACAGTGAATGATGACTAGTACAGATGTTTTATGCATCTGTCTTAATGAACAGCCAAGACAGGGAGATAATAACTTTTAAGAAGGATGCCAAATAGCAATTTGTTTATATACTTCTACACGTTTCTACTGTTTTTACTTATGATGGGACAGCTTTTACATTTCTGTGCAATAAGGTGCAGAATCAAACACTGGAGGTGGAGTGAAAGATGTAGAGAAATTCCAGAGATAAAGTGAAATAAGATACCAACCTTAACACTGCCACAGAACAAAGACCTGACACATTGAGCAGGTAGGTTACAGAGAGATGTCTCTGTCCAAATTAATTACATCTTGTGCATCACCTTTGGGCTGGATAAAAAAGTCCTGGTTATGTTTATGTGGCATGATTCCAAGATTTGAAACAAATAAAAGGATGAAAAAAATCACCAACGCTGTCATTTCCCCCCCTGACACTAATGCAAGAGAAAAAGAGAACATGTTTATATGGTGTGACTGACACAAGACTTCATCTTTGAGGGAGCATAACCATTTATCCTTGTTTACAGCAAAAGAGAAGGATAAGGAACTGTTCTGTCATTGCAAAGGCAGAGCTTTCATTATCAAACACAGTTTTCCCAGAAACTGAAGCATATGTATTTTAGAAACAAACAAAGCCACACAAGGCTGGGAAAGATCCTTTCAGGAACTTAAGACAGTAGAGCCACAATTGCTCAGCTCCAAAAGCACTTCAGTGTAACAGAACACTGGTTGTGCCACACACCCCCGAGGACACATAGGTTGTTTGAGATGCATATTTGAATCAATGGTTGCATCTTTTGCATTCCAAAGAGAGAAGCTGATCTGCTTCTTATGCTTCTGTGGAAGTCAAGGAATAGGCTCTTTTCTGCTATGTACAGGTCCCATTACAATTCACCAATCCAAATTCAATTTCAGGCAGTCATGACAATTTATCTTCCCAGAAAGACCTCATTTTGCATTTCCAGTTTTGTCCCAAGCCTTTGTAGTGGCAGGTTTGTTTTTTAACAACAGCTAAATTTCACTGCAGCAATGCCTACATTGATCAGGATACGAACAGAAATGAATTAGGAATAAGAGAGTTGATTTAAAGTGAGAGGCTGTAACTTTATTAACTTTTATCACAAGCAGAGATATTGCACTAAAATGTTTTTACTGGTTCAGTAAGTTGCTAATAGTATTCCAAATCAAATAAACATACAGCCTAGGCATCCAGATTGTTAGGCCATTCACTAAAAAAGGAGGAAGGCAAATACAGAGGAGCTATCTTAACCAAGGAGGACTTTAAATATCAATTTAAATTATTGTAAAAAAAAGATATTACTCATATTACTCCTTAATATCCTGTATTGCACTGGAAATAATCTGCCTGTTGTTAGCTGAGTTTACAACTTCCAGTTATCCAGCCTGTTATGAAGAGACCTTGGAAATCTGGGTTCCCTAGGACACTGTATTCCTGTCTCTGGATTTCAGCAGCTGGACAGAGGTACAATATCTCGGAAATGTGACCCCTGCACAAGACAGGTGAGGTGGTGCCCTTTTTCCACACATACACAAAGAGGAGGCAGCAAAGATGAGCAGCATATGGTCAAGGTGAAATAAAGTGGGAAAGGACCTCAGCCATGACTCGAGGTTCACTGCAGGGCCAGCCTCCTCCCTCCCCATGGGATCTCAGGTGTGCTGTCTGGACAGGCAGGAAGATGAAAACTGCAGTGGGACCTACCCACAGGCATTGAGAAGGGTCCAGTCCCAGCCACACACTGTTCAAATACACACAGAAAGGCACCATCAAATGTTCCAAGAATACACAGCATGTTTTTAGATATTACAGAATTGATAACAATATTAATATTTGTCCTCTGACACCTGAACATGCAGTTAAAAAATATACATATTACTTCATGCTCCATGCCTCAAATACAGGCAGTCTCTGTCAGAAAGCGCTTTCCTGCAGCAAGACATCACTGCTGTGGTATCAGTTATTTATATTTGCATGACAAACAGTCACTGGCTCTTTGCCCAACGCGTTGGTGTTGGAACATTTGGTCCAAACAGTGCGTCTGCCAGCTAAGAACTGTGCTGAATCTGTCACAAGGCGTTGGATAAATGTGTCACCCTTGACAGCCTGCATGTGTGTAATGTGAACCACAATAAGTGCAAGTTACTGACCACAATGGAGTCTGTACAGGACTGCACACACTGCCCACGCAGACAGAAATAGTGAGTGCAGCTATAGACCATCTTCTATTTTCTGACTGCGGGTGCCGTACTCTCGCCCACCACTTGGAATACTACTTCAGTTCCATGCAAGCAACAGAAGTGGGACAGAGCAGCCTCTACTGTCAAAAAAACCCATGAACAAAACAAACAGAAAGAAACCCCAATCCCACACTCCTGTTCCTGGGACCCAAAATCTGTTGCAGAAATTAGGATATTAAATACCATAAGCAAGTTCTCAAACATTCCTACTCTGAGATTCTACCACTGCAGAATACCTGCTCCCCTGGTCAACAGATGCAAAGTGAGCAGCTCAGGCAGTCAAATCCTGCAATCAAAATGAGCCACCAGGACTCTCATTAGTGCCTCCACAGTGTATCTTTGGCTATATGATGCCAGATGTACTAAAATCCAATTGTTTAGCCTGTGCTATGATAACACCAAGGCAGAGCCTGGCAGGACAGCCTGAGTTCCAGGGAGGGGGTTTGTGTTTCACACAGGCTCTGACCATCCTCCTGAGAACAGAGTAGGGAATGGCTTTGGAAGAAAGGAGTGAGCCCAAAGACCAGAAGTACCAGGCTAATATTCTTCCCATGGGATGCTACTGATTTTAAAGAAAACTTATTTTTTTACCTCACTGGAATGCAGAAAAGCATCCTTTACAAAGCAAATAGAATGAATTGTAATAATTGAAAACAGCGTGAGGCCTCACTGTTAATTTGGGGAAAGGCATCTTGAAAACTGAACAGTTTCCATCTGAAGCAGTGATAAAGAACTTACCAGCAATTTATATAAATACCAAGCCACTGTAATAGGGATTTAACTGAACAGCAGATGGAAAGGAAAAAAGTTGTCTCTGCTCTTGCAGAACTGCTTACCACAAATGAAGCCAGCAGGGTATCTGCTGAGTGACATCACACTTGGATAATAAATAGATCTTCCCTTGCAAAATTATGACCCAAAAATGTAACTCAGTTTTTGAAAGTTTAAAAACATATATAGTATAAAAGTCTTATTTGTCCTGTTCTCTCGAATACTAAGAAGTGACTGGTAAAATCCTATCTCTGTATCTTTAAAATACATTCTAGACACTGTCAAATTTCAACACTTTTTCACACAACTTTAAACAAGAATTAGCTATGTTTTTCTCTTTTGTTGTTACTTTGTTTTCTTTTGGAAAGTTGAATATTTAAGTCAGTAAAAACAAGTAATTTTCCTTATCAAAACAAATTTAACTCTGTTTAGAGGTTCCTGAAGCTTAATTTCTACTTTCTGTATTTGTGATTACTGCAGTCATCAGTACTCCTCACCTCACTGCAGTCAGTTATGGCAAAACCACATCTGCCTCTGTTTGAACCTCATCCTGAATATAGGTGTGCTTAAGGAGGGGAATTCACCTACTGAACCCCACCAAATGATATCCATGGAAGAAGACGACAATTCAGAGATCATATTCATATTTCATGGAAAGAGCAGTCCCGTGTGAGAGCTCTGGAGGGGTCTGAGCTAATTCTGGATGGGTTGGTACCACCTCACAACCTCCCAACTGCTGCTGCTGTGGGAGACAGGCAATGGCAGAGCTGCCCAGGTCGCCAGGCACAACAGAGACTGCTCTGGAGAACAGCTGAGGACACAGTTTCCTTCCAGACCCAGATGTGCCAGACAAAAAGCTGCTGCCAAGTTTCTTGTGACTGTTCATACTTTCTCCTCTGAAAGCTCTGTCTGTGAGTGCCATTCTCACTTGCTCTCAGGCAGAACGAGCAGAGTGGCCTCAGCCAATTTCTAGAGCAAGTCTCTCTCAATCCAGCCTTTCTGACTGAAATGGGTCAGGGAGCTTTCAAAAGTGCAATTGTGCTGGTAGGGGAGAAGACCCTACAGGGGAGAACAGCAGGAGGAGGGCATCACTTACAGATGATAATTGCTTCCATAGGCAAGACGAGAGGCAGCCCAGGACATCTGTCGCCAGCCCGTGACTGTTTCTGAGCTCTGAGTTAGCACATGCACAGCTGACTGGAGGCTGAACTGCCACAGTCCCCCCGTGAACCTGTCACAGACAGAGTGACACACGTGTCCTTTCCTCTTCCACACCCACCTCAGCCTCCATTTGTTTTGCACAGAGTGCAAAGCACACTGCAATAAACCCAAGTCAAAGAATTGTTTCATATTTTACTGGTCTTTTCGCCTAGATTTTAATGATTTTACAATTTTAAAGTACTTTTCTGAGAATCCTTTGAATTATTCATCTATTCTACCGTAAGGCCAACATAGAACACCACTAAATCTTATGTAGTTCTAAATATTATGTAAATACTGAATGTGGAAATGCTTTGTCTATTTACCATTATGTTATTTAAACAGAATTCTTCAATAACAAGAAAACATGTCCACCAGCAATAAAACTTCTCCTTTTTTTATATTTGCGGGTTCAAAAACTGTTTCAAATTGCATCACACTCAGTGTTGTGCTACCAAAATTACACTTTGCCTCTCAAACTCTCAAGTATTTCCGTTAAACATAGCATTCTCAGCGAGACGTTTCCTCAATAGTGAATATTTGATTGACAAAGGATTAAATTACTGCTGAGCCATTCGTTATTTATGGATCTTAACACCTGTTAGGTGTTAAATTTACCTTTTCTTATCTCTACTATGCAAGATATCTGTTCCCACTTCATTAACATCCTGTGTTTTACACCAGTGATGACATTTCAACATACAATGGTGTAAAACTGATGCCTTTAGGAATATAATACTAACAGGTTTATTATAAATGTATCTGTACTGATTTCATAGGCTATTTTTAATCTCTCAGAATGGATTCAAACTAGGAATTTTGGAAGAAACACAATGTTGAATTTGATGTTTTTCTTGTTGCCCCCTGCAAGATGACATGATGAAACAAAGATCCTTTTTGCACTAACAAAGAGTCTACAGACACTGCTCTCTCTTTGAATAGCAATGGCAAAAAGTATTGGATGCAACATATAAATGCTTTGAGACTGTCAATAAAGAATTCTCTTAAGTGCTATGAATCATATCTAAAAGAGACTCAAAAAGTCTGTGCAATCAAATATAGCATATAATTAAATAAAATAATCATTACCCAAATTTTCTCTTATATTAAAGAAATGTGTTATAGTGTTACAGGAACACAGTTAAAAGCCACTGAGACTATCAGAGCATCACAGTGTATTTACACAGTCAAGAAGTGTTCAAATGTTTTAATAAGGTTTTGTGCAGTAATAGCTTCAGTGCGTTCCCAAATCACAGAATTAATTTACAGCCCTTTTATAAAACTAAATGGATTTAATATAGTGATCATAAATTAACACTAACCATTGATGTAAACAGCTACTTGGGTGAGATTTCCTTCAGTTATGTTCCTGTTTGTGGTCTGATATACCAGACTCAAGGTATTACATATTGAAGGACAACCTGCTGAATATGGGAAACAGATTTGGTGACCTGTTTGCAGAATTCTCCTAAATCCCAGGACAATTATTAGAGAAGCACTTATATACGTATAATCTTGACAAAGATGGTGGAACGTGGCACTATAGCAATGTGCCTTCTCAAAAAATCTCTTAATTAAACAAATGTAAAGGGAAAGGTTAAGTGAAAAATAAACAGCTCCTAAGCAGGCATGATAATAAGAGCTTAACCCACATCAAAGTGGCAGAAGATGGTTTCAGTATTAAATAAGACCTCAGGAGTCAAGCTGGCCAGAAGAAGCCTCAGAGCCTTTTATAAAAGTGCACATCTGTGTGACTCAAGCTGTTCTTGTTCACAGACAGCATATCCAGAGACTCAATAAAATATGTATGGAAGTTTTCAACTCCATGTTAAACCAGAGCAACTTGCTTTCTACTTCCTTCTGGAAAAATGTTTCCATCAGAACCTTTTTAAGACAACTCCATTTCACTGCTTCAATATTCCAGACTACCAGACTCATGACTGGAAAAACTGTGTAAAACCTACAGGAAGCCCAAACAAAACTTAGATTGGTTGGTTCATTTTTGTGTGTGACTTCTCTGTACTCTTCAGATAACAGATATTCCCTTCAGTGAATTGGTTGAAGTAGGATAAGTTTTTCAGATGTCACACAAAGAGATAGCAATGAACTAAAACCATCTGGTCAACTTACCCAAACAGCCCATAATTCTGTTTGATTCTGAGAAGGACGAGCTCTCCACGAGCTACAAATGGTGCTGCCACGCACACTTCCCCAGGGAAAAACTGCTGCTTCACTAAGGCCTTTGGAAAACTAATCACAAGATAATCGGAGAGTCCATTCTTCCAGCTGAGAGTCCATTCCAATTCTTCTTGCTCTGTAAGATATCATATGAAACTACTAAAATCCAGTGAAGAAGAAGAATACTTGGAAATACAGTTTCTCATAAAATTGAGGGCATCATGCTCGTGAGTCTGGTGACAGTCCAGACAGGACATGCACCTGCAGTCAGTATTTCCTGCTGTTTCAACCAGTTCTAAGTGCTTTGACTCTCATTATGTAGAATTTGGTGCCTCATCCTCCTAAGATCCATACCACAGCTTCATTAAATCCTCCTGGGAACACAGTCTGAATTTTCAAATGTGCGAAACCTTAATTGGAAACACCAAATGTGCCTTTCTAAATCTCATCCCAGTAGACAAGAGATCATGCAGATTCAAAATTAGATATGTGCACCAGAATTAGGATTTTAAGGAAATTTACGTGCTTTAATCCATGAGAGCAACACTCAAAATTCTCATCTACTCCCTACATGCAAATATATCTCCACCAGTAGAATTTCAGGTGTTACAGAAAAGCTTTTCTGCACATGCCCACAACGATCACAGTCTTATCAGAGCTGAGCAGGTCGGTATACACAACCTCCCTGAAGAATCTTCCGTGTAGATTTTTTCCTGCTACGTCCCCTGTAGTGAACATTGGGAAGGTATGACAGCAAAAAGCAGTGTTGGGTGTTACAATCACAGCCTGGAGAGTAAAGAGGTAGCATTTCACATTTAGCCCTGAACTGATGAGACCTAAATTAGAACAAGCTTGCCCTTGCTTGGTCACTACCTCGACAGCATTTGTCTACACCACTAAACTGGAAAAAGGGGATTCTCTCCTCCTGGTTCAGTCCATTTCAGAGAATCTCAGAATCTGCTGAGTTGGAAGAGGCCCACCAGGACCATCCAGTCCAACTCCTGGCCCTGCACAGCCCTGTCCCCAAGAGTCACCCCATGGGCCCCAGAGGATCATCCCAACCCTCCTGCAGCTCTGGCAGCCTTGGGGCTGTGCCCACTGCCCTGGGGAGCCTGGGCAGTGCCTAAACACCCTCTGTGGGAAGAAGAACCTTGTCCTGAGATCCAACCTCACCCTGCCCTGACCCAATTCCAGGCCATTCCCTGGTCCCCCCCGAGCAAAGATCAGGGCCTGCCCCTCCTCTGCCCCTCCCCAGGAAGGTGTCATTCCAATGAGGTCTCCCCTCAGTCTCGTCTTCTCCACCTGAACACACCAAGTGCCCTCAGCCTCATATTCCTCAGGTCCAAGTAGGGACCTAAATACACTAAAAGTTTGCATTTTCTGCTCCCTCTTCCATCTACCAGATCTTGTTTTCCCATTCAACATTTCTCCTGGCCACAATCTTCACGTAGACAGGTTACAGCTTGTCTGGTCCCTTTGTGAGGTAACTTCACATCTTAACCCAGAATAAAGATTTTTCTGGAGAAGGAGGTGGAGACTGGGGTTGTTTTTTGTGGAGCTGAATCAGCTCCATGGTCAGCAAAGCACCAGACTCCAGGCAGACAAGCGACTGTGCAGCTGGGGCACTACGACTGTGAAAGCAGCAGGGAGCTATGACTTAGCCTGAAAAAGAGTATTTTGATATTTCTGTTGATGATATCAAATGTGTAATACTAGGTTCTTTTCTATTCATCCTTTAAGCTTTTGATACGAGCCTTCCAGCTGGTTTCTTCTTTATCGGAACACCTTTATTTCATATCTAGAGTATGTAGTTCCAAATCCAACTAATCAAATAAGCATTTATGAATAATATTGACTATATTTATAATGTATGGAGTCTTCAATCCAAAATCAGATAAATTTGTAAAAAGGAACAATAATTAGTTTTGTTACCTGCTTTTCTGCAAGGAAAGAATTTATCAAGCTAAGATCAAAAAACATCCTCTAAAAAAAAAGTCTCAGTATTGTTCTTAGAAAAGATATATTGGTCTGGCATATTTTCAAACAATATGAAAACAGGAAATAATATTGTTAAGGAAAACATCCAAACAGCCTAAGGTACTTGACCTTTCACAAAGCTCACTATAAATAGCTTCCAATACTGTGACTTGCACCCTGCAACTGAAACAGATTGATAAGGAATAACAGCAGCATGGAGGGAGGAAAACAGGTTATGAAACACTATCCCCTATTTTAGATACAACAATAGAAAACACTCCTGTTAATGCACTGTGAGTACCAAAGTTACGTGGCTAAATTCAGTCATGTGATGAACTACCAAAAGGGATATCAGAAATGCACCAAGATAAACAGGGAGGAGAAATCACTCTTATTTCTCTGAAAACAAGTTGCATTTGTTTTGAATAAGTAACTTGTTTCCTTCTAGACACACTGTTTCATATTGCTATGAAGCAATCCTTTCCAAAGTAAATCCAACTTCAGAATGAATTTATTTCCCCTGATTGGAAAATCATAATTCCACATCAAGACCAGTATAAGAAGGGTGTTTATTTGTTAAAGGCGGCTATTATTTCTTTGTTGGGTGTAAAAATAATGCAAAAAACAAGATACAAAGACAGGTAAACATTACTGTTAGTTACGTAACGCGCTTTCACAGTGTTTTATTATTCATACCATTGACCAAAGAATTAATACCTCAAAATCAAACAAGTAAGACTTTTTTTAATATTGATCTAGTCATCAATGTTTTCCTTTTTCTGAATTCACTAGACACTGACATGACTCATTTAGTAACCAAAACACCTGATCTATTAAGTAACCCATAAATATTCCCTGCAAGCCTTAGGGTGCACATTTGTTAGCTCTGTAATTCCATTACAAAGTATTTCTAGTGTAGTTGTGATGCCTTTGCATATGAAGATCAACAACTTAACACGCAATAAAATCCAAATGTTAATTTCTACTGGAAATCACCACTAGTATAAGAATCATCAGGCCTTGCTAAAGTATTAGCGTGTTAAAACAACAATTATTCCTTTAAACATTTATAAATGCCAATAAACTATCTCAGTCCCCACAGGTCTATCATAATTCATACATGAGATTATCCTGTTTTACTACTCTGGAATATGTTTGTAATACAATTCTTGTTTCATTTCTTTTGGGAAAAGAGAAAGGTTGTTACTTCAAACTGCTTCATCTGAAATATTTCATAATTAGCTCAATGTTAATTCTGTGCTAACACAAATATAATCATGTTATTAAATTAATACTTAATTATAAAATAATCACTGTGCAATATAAAGGGTAAAAACAAATTAGAGAATTATTACAGGATAATTAAATATTTATCATTGAAACATCTGAGTGACAATTTGTGACCATAACGTGCTGAGAAGATTTTTGTCCATAGCAAACTGCTGTGAGCCACAGTCAGCCTCTTTCTTTATGTTTTGCATTCATATTAATAAGTCAGGTTTTATCATATTTTTGTGAGAATAAACATGGGTTTTCACTCAGGTATATTAGTCCATGTGAATAAATACATAATTATTAATACAAAATTATAGCATTCACTCGATGTAACTGAGCTGTTTTTGTATAGCTTATCATTAAGAATGTTATGTTTTACAAGTGTTTGCTTCTCCTCATGTAGATGTGTAAAACTAGGCAAAACCTAAATGCATGAAAAATTCTGAGGTTTTACAAAGGGAGTGAGACAAAAACTCCTCCATGGACAGGTAATACCTTATCTAAAAACCCCTGAGTTCAGCTTAACCCACTTTTTATATTCTAAGTTTACAGTGAAGTCAGTGCCACAGCTGCACTGACAAACTAATTCTCCCTTAGCCACGGATGCCAACCTCAGGCACAAACATTTCCATGCACAGAATATTCCCTTCGACCTAAAAATCTGGGCTTGCAGATCAGTGCTAGAACACTCTGCACCACATGATGGGAAGGAACATTAAAGCTTTCACAAGGAAATTTTCTCCCAGCAGCTACTTCTTTTGAAAACACAGACAAAAGCAAACATGAGAAGAAAACAAGTGTGTTACTTCACTGATAAAAACAGGTTCCCTTGAAATCTTACTGTATCTCACCCAAAGCAAAGCCATGATACTTAGAGTTTGATCTGAAGGTTAACCATGAGCAGTATCCTCATTCTATATACAGCAGGAAAATAAAAATGCTCCAGAAAAAGAGAGGCTAAATTTACCATGGGTCTAACACATGATCCAGGGGGTAAAGTTAAAAGCATTTTAACTTTAACTTACATTAACTTACATTTTAACATTAGCTTACATAACTAACATTTAACTTTAACTCTGCCATATGCTGAACACCTTATTCTGGGCCTGGAGATGATCTTTGTTTTTTTTCTGCTAGGACAATCAGCACTGGTGGTGGCACAGAGAAAAAATGTCACCAGTCTGCTGTGTTCTCTAAACCTAGTGACAAAGGCAGATATTCTCAGGGAATTTCTGCTGTGAAGCTCCATTGGATGCAGAAGGCCCATACAAACCTTTGCTTTGCCTATTCTCCCTGTCCTTTTATCATCACCAAATCTATTTTGCTTGGGCAATTGTGGAAAATTATCGAAATAGCTCTGATTTCACCCCTACAGAATAGCAATACCCAATTCTTTTACAGCATTTAAGTTTTCAGTTTCAGAATATTTGCATTCCTGCAAGGTATTTTACTGTGAGAGGGTAAATGAGCACAAGAAAGCTCAGAAGAAAGAAAAATCACACTTGGGAAAGGTAACCTTCTTCAAAGAACTTTCCACAGCAGGTTATCAATGGAATCTAATGCAACTTCCTAGGCAGAGCAGTTGCTGAGTGAATTGCTGAAGGAACTAATTACTGAACAGTAAAATTATAGCACACAGTGCTGAAGAGGTCTGAAATTCCTGACACAGCTGGCCTGCTTGTTACTTAAATGAAAGAGCTAGATAGGAAACTTCAAGTCAATAAGAAGGACAAAGAGGTGAAAAAGTATTTTCTTGAGGTGGAACAGAAGATAACAATGTAAATGAAAAAATTATAATCAAGTCTGGGCCGACTACAAGTCATAGAAACTGTCAAATGGATTAATTTGACTGTACTAAGAGAGTTCCTCCACAAAAGGATATAAAAAAATTAAAGTGAATGAAATTCTGAACTGAAATAATTGAACACAAAATTTTCGGTGGAGATTCTTATCAAGAAAGAAAACATTCTTATCTTAGCTAAGTGTAAACATTGCCAGACAGCAATAAGCTTAAGGCAGCTAATGCTTCCTCTATAAAGTCATATCATTAGTAATGTACTGATAAAACAAATCAAGTAACAGGCTGAAAAGATACATTTGAAATAACTCCAATACTAAAAGTAAACAAAACTTTCTTGGCACAATCCCTGCTTAGTCATAAAGAAAATTAGTTGAGCTAAGGCAGGAATACCTGATGCAGAGTAAGGAACCTCTAAATGTTTTGCAATTTGAAAAAGAACTGATGGACAATGATAAAAACCAGGCCTCCCCTTGGTGAGCTAAACATGTTTAACATTTTATTAAAAGTGTGTTTGAAGGTTTTTTGTTATGATGATAGGGTTAAATTAGGGAAAAATAGAAGTATGTATCTTTGTAGGATAAGGGATTTCAAAGACAGTACAATCTCATTGGCTGTACAATGCCATGGCCTCTCTCTGCTCGTATGGGAGCTCTTCCACAGTTGTATTGAAATGACTGACTACAAACTCACGCGTTATCTGGTTGACTCATCCAGCATTAGTAATTTATTCAAACACATTTCCACCAGTTGGGCACTAAACATCTTTTACTTATGCCAGCACAAACTTACAGCAATCTTGCTTTGCATCAGCATGAGGCAGGAATGCAGAATTTATCACCAATTACAAGCTGGCTCTTCCTTTAGCTGATGCCAAATAACAACGAATTATTTGTTGCTTCCCAGGTATCTTGGTGATTAATGAAGTTTAAGAAGGGCACCTTCACTAATAATATGTGCCTCACATTGATCATGTTTCCAGCAATCATTAGTATTCATTAACAGCAGTCAACTTCTTAATTCCTTTTTGCTAAAGTCCAAATTATTGCAAGTTATTTACAACACCCTGTAGGAAAGAACAAAGCTCTCACAAAATCTTAATGGCTTATTCCCAGATCTTCATATACCAGCACTTCTGGGAAATATATACACACTGCAAAAATATCCTGGCTTCTAGTCCACAGAATTAACTGCACATAAAACTCCCTATACAGAGTAAGCAGAAGATAAGCTGCATCAGGCACATGGCAGAAATACAAGATACAGGAAGGCAAAATAATTCCCTCTAAGATTTGACACTCCTATAAATTCAGCATTGTAGCCTTCTCCTTCTCCAGCCTGTCCTTTTGAACTGTAGGTGTTTTCTTACAGGATCAACTTATCATACAATTTTTCTACCTAATTTCACTGTAAATTCCTAAGCCAGTTTCATACGAGGCGCTTTCCCAACATGCTTATCAATTTGAAATATACTTTTTTGTTTCTTACTATTTCAGAATTACTCAATGTCCCGAGTTGGAAGGGACCCACCAGGACCATCCAGTCCAACTCCTGGCCCTGCACAGGTCCATCCCCAAGAGTCACCCCATGGGCCCCAGAGGATCATCCCAACCCTCCTGCAGCTCTGGCAGCCCTGGGGCTGTGCCCACTGCCCTGGGGAGCCTGGGCAGTGCCCAACCACCCTCTGGGGAAAGAAGAACCTTGTCCTGAGATCCAACCTTACCCTGCCCTGACCCAACTCCAGGCCATTCCCTGGCTCCTGTCCCCCCCGCCAGAGCAGAGATCAGGGCCTGACCCTCTGCTTCCTTTTTAATCACAGAATCACAGAATACTATGAGTTGGAAGGGACCCACAAGTATCATCTAGTCCAACTCACCATCTAACACCCGTACAGAGACCGAACGCACATCCCAGAGTGGTGAACATAAACCTAGTTCCCTCACAGGCTAACAGGCCACTTTGAGCCAGAAGGGACCCACAGGAGCATCAAACCCTACACCCCCCAGCTAGACCATGTCACTAAGCTCCTCATCAAGTCTTCTCTTATGAACTAAATATGGTTTTCCCCAAGTCGAGTCTATTTTCCCTGTGACAGTGATTGGCAAAGATTTTCTTTACCTCAATCAAAAATTCTTTCCCCATTTTCTTTCCCTTTTTCCCAGTTGAGGAAGGGGGTGAAGGAGGACCTGGGGGGGTGTTTGGCTGGAAGCCATGAGCAAATCACCACAACAACAGGGCAAAGGAAATAGCAGTGTCTGCCCTTAAACTCCCAACACTTCTTATTCACAACAATGTAATTCCCATTATTTCAAACCCTACTTTGGGATATTCCTACGTCATTTAACTGTATTCTCCGTCTTGCAGTCTGTGTATACAAATTATTCCAAATAATATCTATACATCCTCCTTATCACTTTCTCTTTTGATTAAAATATTCAAATAGTACAGTGCAAAGCATCGGAACTAGAAGATTTGTGAACACGTATCCCATCTGGCACTGGTCTGAGGTTCCTAGCTGCAGCACATGAGGAAATCTGAAATTATAATTCCTTCAAAGACCATCAGGATGACATAAATTTGCTAAAATCTGTAAGACTATGTGTAATACACTAGAAACATTGCATGCCTCAAGATGCAGTATATATATACACCATAACTTCTTTCCTATATTTGAACTCCTGTTAAGTCTATGATAATTTTTGTACTGAGGGATATAAATAAAATATAATGTTGTAAACACAGAGTCTGACTTCTGGAGAGTTAGTTCCTAATTCCTCTATTGAATTGAAATGAAACTGAAATATTGTGATTCACAACTGTACAACATAAATGTACAAGAAAAACACAGACCTCAGGTCAGGAGAAGCCTGTTGAAGAAATAGTTCACTACATTTGCAAATATTAGAGGTTTCTGCAGGCACTGTGTTCAGGAGAGATTGTTTCTTTTTGCCCAAGGTGAACTTACCATGTGAGAGGGGAACTAAACAAAAACACTGTCAAAGTGCCATTAACCTGGTGGGCCAACATTCATCTGCTCTTGCTATTTGTGGTTCTGCTTTTCTTGTGCCTAATGGAGCCTGGTGGTATCTCACTTATATCAGACCTGCCCAGCTCACCCTGGATTTGCCCACATCCCCAGAGGTCTGTGGTGTGCTGTTTTCCTCCAGCCAAGCACTTCACTGCTTCTTCCACTCTGGGTCCTCTTCTCTTTTTTCTCGCAAGTGCAAGGACAGCAGAGGAATGAGGAGACCAAGAAGCCAAGGTTTGGACGTAGACTTTGGCATGAAAGGCTGGAAAACCTTGCACACTGTGTGGAGCTCAACTCATCATCAGGACTTTCTGCACTGATGGGGTGATCAAAAAGTGCCAAAGCTGATTTGTCCCCGTGATCTAAGCGACGTGGTGGGATATCATACTATGTCTGATGTAGAAACCTGATTTTGATGAACAGTTTTTTGGTATAGAAAGACATAACTAGGATCACCTTCCTTAAGAGCTAATTTGAAAGTGTGACAGATGATAGCACATGCACCTCCAAGCAGCTCCTATCAAGGAACCATTCCAGGTATTCCTGGCAATTTTTCAGGCCTGAGAAAAGAGCAGCCAAACCCAGATTTGTCCATATGAATGATCATGGAGGGTCATTCACAAGTCCATTTTTGTCCAGTAGCTGTGGACTGGCATTTGGCATGTGGCACACAGCTACAAAACCACAGAGAACTTCAGGCCTCAGATCTACAGAAGACAGTGAGGTGCAGTGAATTACTTGACCCAGCCAAATGGTTAAGCAGCTTAGACATTCCTTTTCCACTGGATTTCTTTGTTGCAAAGGAACAGCTAAATAAATAATAAAGCAGATTTTCGAGAAAGGCTTGAAAAATTAATGGAAATCTGAGTGATAAAGCCTGGAAAAGCTTGATGTGGAGCTGGCTGCATAGCTCTGATCAAATCAGAATAGTCAGGGAACTGTTGCACATCAGTGCAGACAACTCTGGGAATGCTTTTATAGTGACACCACTTCAGCACAGTTTATTAGACTGGTTAAGATACATTATCATAATATCTGACAAATAAGTAATTTTGGATCTATTCAAAATGAATCTACATATCACTATAGCTAATTTACACGCTGGTTTAAAAATATGAAATCATAGAAATAATTGGCTCCTGATAGGTAAAGAAGCAAAATAAACCAAGCAATAAAATAAATTGATTTTCAGATGTTATAACTCTTAAACCTCCTCTGAACCCTGGCAATACAAACCAGCTCATTATGAAGGAAAAGAGATGAGCAATTCCACTTCACTTGCTCTATTGCTGGGTTCCAAAACCTAGAGCAAATTAAGGGATGTGAATTGATGGCAGACAGCTTTGTTCTCACTACTACCTATATATACAAAATAAAAGCCAGGATTATTAGGGAACTCCAGGTACAATGAACACTAACACTGTACTGCTGCCCTGTCTCCAGCATCCTGCTTTTTCCAGCTCCAACTTTAGCCAACTGTGTTGGCATTTCCTACACTGGTTCTCTCTCACACACGCTGGTTGAGCTTTTGTTTTTCATTTTTGCTACTTTCATCCTACTCAGACATTTCTAAGGTTGGCAGTGGGAGAGAAGAATTTTGCACATGTAAAATAGTTCTCAGACTTTTTTGTTTTGAAGCCTGCTTGCATTTCCACACTTCCCACACATGTAAGCAGGCACTCAAAGAATAACAAGCAAAAGAATCTGTTCTCAGTGACTGAATTGAAGCCTCTCAGAGCAAAAACTGTTGGGTTTTGCTGACCAGACTTTACAGGCATTGTGTCCCTGGGGGCAGGTGGATATTAAATTGTGTTTGTGACTACACAGTGCATGTTCCAATGCCACGGACTGAATAAGCATGTCCTGCATTTTAGTATTGGAGAGCAATAAATGCTGTTACAAAATGCAGTAAGGTACTGGCATTAAAAGCTGACATCTTTTGTTTCCTTGCACTCTGCTGGCATTCTGGCACCACTGAATCATAAGCTAAAGAAAGAAAGAAAAGGAGCAGTCTGAAGGTGCAAAGAAAGTGCCAAAAAGCTGAGTTGTCAACAGCAGAGGAATCTGAGGGTCAGGAAGAAAACCAGGATTAGTAAGGATTTATAAAGGATAAAGAACTGGGAGGGCAGAACCAATGAGGAGCTCATTAAAGAGCCTCAGATTTTACAGTCAGTCAACTCTTGGTGGGGAACAGCACGTAGTCATCACGTATGGGCAAGAAGAGATGTGCATAATTTACTTTCACTCTTATTTTATATGTTTGGTGGAACATACGTGCTGAGAGCAGGTGCAGGAATGAAATTTATGTTTCTGGGAAATTTTTATTTCCAAGAAAAATAAGACTGAATCAGGACAATGAGCCAAAATTTGAAAGCATGCACTTAAAGCCAAAATATGGCATTTCTAGAATGAAATATCCACTCCAAGGTACCAAATTACTTGCTAAACAGAATACTGCTCACTCTAAGGCAGGACATCCAAGCAGCTTTAGCAGTTGTAGATGGTTATGAATTAAATATCTGTCATATCCATGGTTATTCATCTCTGACTAGCACAATAGATTTTTATTCTGGCTATGGAATTTAATTTCAGTCTGCACCTGCCACAACTCCTATCACAGCTCATTAGGGATCCCCCACAGTCAGGAAATCTGGAGACCAGATGCCAAGCAAGTTCTCCTGCCTAGAGATCTAGTCTAGAAGCCATGGATTATGAAAGCACATGGCAAGAGATTCCAAATACATGACCTCAAGAAATGTTGGGCACTTGGCAAACCATCTGCACCCGCTAGAGCCAGATGAGCAATTTAAGGGAAAATGAAGTTTCATTATGAGCTCATAAAAATGGAAACCACTTATGTGAAATGCTTCCAATCAGATAATTTGAAAAATTAAACAAACAAAAAAGTCACAAAATACAAGACCTATGGCTAATACAACATTCTGGTAAATAAATGCAAGAAAAAGTCTCATTTTCCCATTCTCTTCCATTGCTAGGTCATATCCTCATAAATTCCTGAAAACTCTTGTCAGAAGAATACAAGCATCAGTTTCCTCCAAGAGAAAACACTCTGTATTGTAATGGCAGCACTTACTACAATTTATGGTTTGTTCCCATGCCACACAATACACATAGAACACATCCTGCAATGCATATAGCATCAATGTTATGGTTTTTCAAGTCGTGCAGAAAGTAGCTACTTATTGAGAAGAAACCTGACCCCTCTAAGAAGGCACAGTTGTCAGTAATGATAGAGAAAACCATACAATATATTTCACACTAGGACCTGGGGATAACTGCTTCAAATCAAATGTACTTTCTGGATGAAGAACACACAGAGCTAAGTCACCCAGAGAACTTGTGACACCAGGATGCAATTACAGTTACAACTGATCCAAAGACTGCTCTCCAAAAGCAAACGCTTTTTAGAACTGCTTTGGGATCTTTGTGGCAATTTGAGGTGGCTTTTTTAATGATAGAACTCTTACAATAATGGGAAAAGCTCTGTGCCATAAACTTGAAAAACACTTCTCCTTTCCCATATAACACACAAGCATTTTGATTACCACTCTACGCTAAAAGGATGTTTCAATTTAAAGCTCTTCAACAGACTGCCACAAATGCTCTGCTCAATAAGTCTATTGTACCAGACAAGTGAGGAGAACTCTGGCTTCCTAAGCAGCCAGGAAAGTATGTTATTTACAGCCAAGTGACAAAACAAAAAGAAATGTGGGAAGCATCAAAGAGAATCCAAGACCAAATATGTAGTATGAAAACACACACAATGGTTGTTTTGCTCTCTGCGTCCTCAACCCTCATCAGTCTCCATATACTTTGGAGCTTAAAAAATGATGGAAAACCTTTTAATGGAAGGCGCAAAGCAAGAATGTCTCCAAGACGATGTCTCATTAAACAATGACGATCACCAAATGAACTGCTTCAGGAGAAGGCAGAGGAGGATGGTTAAAGATAATCTCAACTAGTCTGACACCTGCCAATTACAAAGAAGTGCAAGAACGTGGACTGAGGGTGTTTTGTGACTGTTACATCTATAAGTCTGTAAATGGCTCCACAAGGATGGTCTCATTGGCACAGCTCACAGGAAAAGTGACGTGGGCTCTCAAGGAAAGACAGGAAGGGATGGAAATGGGCCAAGGAGCTTAGACATATGCTGCTTTGCTGCAGAACTGGTGACAAGCTGATGACAATCATGATTACAGGCCCTGCTTCTCACTGGAAACAATGACTGAACATTTGCTCCAAGTGCAACGTGACAGGACATTGTTAAGGGAACTTTCCTGTCTGATCACCCAGAGCCAGTCCCACTCCCACCACCTGAGCCAGGACCGAGGCCTCTCCTCAGATGCTCACCCCACACTCACAGTCACACCAGATTTCCCCACACCTCTGCCCCAGGTTTTCCTCATCAGAGTCTCAGACATCTCAATCCTTTAAATAATTTAATCATAGCTCAATAACTAAATAACAGCTTGAGATGGTACTTCTGAGGAGGGACCCATAACTAATTATGATAAACACAAAATATAGATGCACTGCATTTGAGAGAGGATATAAACAAACACTTTGCATCTGTTAATAAAAACATATTTCCTGGTACAAAAATACAAATGAAAATGAACTTTATTAAAAACTATTTCTTTCCTTTGTTATAAATGCAATAGCAAACATTGCGCAGGATGTTTAACAATCTGCCACTGGCAGATTACAGGCCTAATGCTCACTGTACAGAAAAACCAAAAACTTCTTTCACTACTATTTTGTGAAATATACGTATGTACTTGTTTCCCATCCCTGGAGATGCTAAAAAGACACATAGATGTGGCGCTTAGGGACAAGATTTAATGGTGGCCTCGTCAGTTCTGGGTTAATGATTGGACTTGATCTTGAAGGTGTTTCCCAACTAGAGAAATTCTAAGGTGCTGTGATTCTGATTGCGGTTCTTTATTCAAAAATGCACCAAGATTATTCCAATGTCTTCACTGTGAATTGCATCAGTCTCAAAGGTCAGGAATGGTAACAGAAGACTGACTAATGTCCCAGCACAAGTAATGGAAAAAAAAATCTTTATAAATAGTAATGGTGAGAATGTCTTACCTTCCTTTCTCGAGACTTTGTGACGGATATAGTCCTCAAAAGACTGAGAAGAGGTAGAACTTCACCTGTGAACTGAAAAAAAGAGTTATGTAAGTTGTTTAGTGAGTATCTACAAATAATTTACCCAACAAAAAGTCTGTATCAGTCCATCAGGAATTTATTTAACTTTGTTAGAATTTGTCTTTCCTATTTGTTTTTCAATCTCCCGAGTGTCAAGCCCTTCCTTGATGACACCCACTGTCTCTGTGTTCATGTACCATTAATCCTCACCAGGACAACACCAAATAACAAACATGACTTCTCAGGTGGCCCTGACTTTGGAACAAAGATGAACAACTGACAACTGCCAATTATTTCATCTGGTGTGCACATTTCCCTCTGGGACACGAACAGTGTCCCCTGTGAACATCAGTATGCCAGAAATGTCTTCATTCTTTTGATGCTGCCCAAGGAATTTAATTACAGAGAGGTGTCTTTTGAATGGTTTACATTTGTAAGCAGCAAGCAGACAACAGAGATGACAAATAAAAGAAAAATTAATGCTGGTAAGAGGAAAATAGACATGATGCATAACCTTTATAAGAACAAATAAATAACACCCATTTTGTTTAAAGATTACAATATTCTATCATGGCAAGTAACCATTTGTCTTTGTGAAGGGATCAAGATTATGGAAGTTCACTGTAGTCTCACAAGGCATGTGAGCATGAGTTCAATTTTAAGAATTGATGTAAAATTAGACAAAAGACATACGTATTTTAGCAAACCACAATGATATTATTTCCTTGTTTAGAATCTTTTTGCATATAAATATGTTTAAGCAAAGCACACTTCTCAGATTTGCTGTAACAAATAATTATATCCTTGTTATTCAAGATCTACTTGTTTATTTTATCATGGTAGCTTTTGACAGTAAAACCAGTCTAGAAAAAAAAAAAAGGAGTTACTGACAAGTCCTTTCAAAATGATCACAAACTGTATTTTAAATCACAGCTCCTCTTTCCAACCATTTGACACGGCTCACAAGATGGGGGCGGGGGGCACGCAGTGCAGATTTCTGATGACAACTTACATTTTAACCACCAGGAAACACTTCATAAGGTAGGATCGAAGAAATAAATATAGAGTTGGATTCTAAATTAAAAGCCCTTAAGGTCAAGTTTAGTTGTATCCAGCTAGAACTACTACCACCATCCTTGGTCTGTTACACAACTACTATTTCTCTCCAGGAAAAAGTAAATGTTAATAAAATAACACCAGACCTTTATAAGACTTAACTATTGAAGTACAAAGTTCCGAAAATATTGAGTAGAGATCAAGAGAAACAAGCAGCACAAAACAAAACTCGGTTAGATTACCTGTTAACAAAATTCCTGAACTTGGCTAATCAAGTATCTCAAGGATAGTTTCAGGCACTCACTTAGAATAAGTACACACTTCTGTGCTCTTCCTTGTTCATAGAATCATAGAATGGTTTGGGTTGGAAGGGACGTTCAAGATCATCCCGGTCCTCTCCTGCCATAGGCAGGGACACCTTCCACTATGCCAGGTTGCTCCAAACCCCATCTAACCTGGTTCTGGACACTTCCAGGGATGAGGCAGCCACAGCTTCTCTGGGCAGCTTGTGCCAGGGCCTCACCACCTTCATAGGTGTAATTTTTTTCCCAATGTCCCATCTAATCTTACTCTCTCTCAGTAGGATGTCATTCCCTTGTCCTGTCACTCCAGACCCTTGGAAATAGCCTCTCTCCAACTTTCTTGTGAGCTCCTTTAAGTCCTGGAATGCCACAATTAGGTGGAGTCACCGTCCCTGGAGGTGTTTAAGAGAAGGCTCGATGAGGAGCTTAGTGACATGGTCTAGCTGGGAGGGGTAGGGCTGGATGATCCTGGGCCCCTTCCGGCTCGGAGTGGCCGGCTAGACTGTGAGGGAACTAGGTTTGTGTTACCGCTCTGAGATGTGTTTTCGGTCTCTGTACGGGTGTTAGATGGTGAGTTGGACTAGATGATCCTTGTGGGTCCCTTCCAACTCATAATATTTTGTGTGTGATTCTGTGTGTGTGACCCCAAAGCTTCTCTTCTCCAGGCTAAACAACCCCAGTTCTCCCAGCCAAGCCGCTCCATCCCCCTGATCATCCTGGTGGCATTCCCTGGACTCATTCAGATGTTACTCATTTAAAATAAACACAACAGTAAAAGCATCTCCCTCTAAATCCATCAAACAATTGCTCCTCTACAGCTTTTTGAAATAGTTCTGCATGTGAAGTGCAAACTATACAATGTTACTGATAAGTGTTGGCACAGCAGGCACTCCATAATAAGCCACAGAGACAGTAAAACTATGCAGCAATTCAGCACAGAGAGAAAAGAATTCAAGCCATGAAGTCATCTGTCTACACAAATCTAGGAAAAGCAGGGAAAATGACATCTTCACTGAGGCAAATAATGTTCCGAACATACCAAGCCATGTAAATCATTGCAGGAAAGCACATGTTCATCTTCATGAGCAGACTATGCACTGACAGGTAGATCATTCATGGCACTAGCAGGGCTGGTACAAGTTATATTTTCTCTTAGTTGAGCTTCTAACACTATACTTACTTCATACATATGAGTTGGAGAGAATAAAATATTCCATCAGCAATAAATGCTGCCACAGAGATTGTTATTGCATTACATACTCAGTGTGCATTTTTTCTTCATATTAACTAGACTAAGACTTGCAGAAAGAGCTTTTGATACCAACCAACTGGGGATAAATGTCAGTTAAGTCTAAAGTAATTCACACTACACTAAAAGGGTTAAGCCATACATTTGGAGGTGATCACTGAACCAAATGAAAAAGGTTCTCAAGAGAGATCTTTATCTCACTGCGGCCAGCTCTCTGGGAAAAAAGTATATAAAACCTATATAATTATTACATTAAATCAGGGAGAATTCCTGAATATAAGTCCATGGAAGAATGGCACCTCATACCGCAGTCATTCTGATCACAGAGCACAGAGAAGGGGAATAAGAAGATTAGGGAAGACAATCCCACAAAAGGACTGACGAGGACTCTTCAGGTGAGAGAGATGCATCAGAATGCTACAAGGATGTAAAAAAATCATAGTGAGCAATAGTGAGGAGGATAAATGTGGAATAATATTCAGTTTCTTACTGTACAAGAACTGAGAAGCCATCAATGCAATTATTATGTAGCATATGAAAAGTCATAAAGTAAAGGAATGCTTAAATTATTTAATACAATACATAATTACATTGTGAAATTCATAGCCATAAGATGCGGTGGAACATAAGCATCCTTCAAAAAAGTGAGTTATAATTAATGGGAGATTCTTCACTAGACACAATCAAATGCAATGAAAGCTTTTTGAGGCATTTCCAACTCAAAAAATAACTGCCGTTGTCGGCCTGAAGCTCAAAGGATAAAAAAAGGAAGGATCACTTTGCACCTTCAATATTTCTAATTTTTTTTTTCTGTAAACACGTAGTGAAAAATCTGCAGCTCCAGGTGTTAGAAACAAGACCTAGTGTATGACAGATTTCAAATTAATATTATCTCCTTAAGAATCCTGAAGGAAATCACATTTGGAATTCACTATATTTAAGGGGGTCTTCTTTGCAGAGGTGAATTTAGGCTGAGAGATTCAGGCCTCTTCAGCCTCCAGAGGAGCCCCTGAGAGGGGACCCCATCCCTGCGTGTCGGGGGGGCAGGGAGGGGGCAGAGGATGGAGTAGGCTCTGCTCGGGGGTATTCAGCAATGGCACCAGAGAAACGGGCAGGAACTGAGGCCCAGGAAGTTCCCCCTGGCCATGAGGAAGAACTTCTTGGCTGGGCAGTGACCCAGCACTGAACAGGTTCAACAGAGAGGGGGTGGAGTCTCCCTCCCTGGGGATATTCCAGACCCCGCTGGACACAACCCTGTGCCAGGTGTTCTGGGATGGCCCTGCTGGGACCAGATGAGCCACTCTTATCCTTCCAACCTGACCCATCCTGGGAATCTGTGAATTAAGCAATTCAGGCTTAAATGTACAAGTGTTGAAGACAAAGATAATCAGATGACTGGTATGCTTTCAGCATCATATATAATAATAGTAATTTCTACCAAGGGCATGCCAAGAACATACCAGGACCCCAGCTGGCTCAGTCCCCGGACTCGCTGCTCGCGCTGCGAGTACAGCTGGCCCCACCTCCCCGCCCCCCCCCACTGCTCACAGGACGNACATTGCTAATTTTAATATTGCAATAAATGACAGACAAGACACAAGAAATCATAAAATATCAAACCCCAAAAGTACAAAATTCGAGCATGTAGGAATAACTATTTTTCTCTTCCTTATCCTGTTAGTAAGCTTGGTACGCTTTCGATCGCAGGAACAATCAGGAATTGATATATTAACCCTTTGCCTTTTTTTCTGAGGAATTGGAACAAAATGCTACCTTTAAGAAGAAAGAAATTACATTTAAATTTTTCAGAATTATAGTGAAGAACACAGTGAGGAATATGCAGATCCTGTGAACACCAAGGAGACTAAAATGTGCTGACAAAAAATACAAATGTGGTATACTTCAGTCATAACAAAAATTATGAATGAACTTTTCTAGTGATTGACAAAAAACCTCCAACAGTTCTCTAAGAGTGATACATTTTACAAGAAAATGTGATAACTCAGCTCCCCAGAAACAACAGACTAATTTAAATTCAAAATTACGTACAGCATTTTGCTGTCTAATCAAATATTTGGAACATTCTGATTTGATAAGATGCAGCCAGTCACAAATGACACTTTTATGTATTTGTCAATGGTTGGTCATGTATTTCTCGAAAACCAAATGTTTAAGTTGCTGGAAAGATTGTGAAGGAGGAAAAAAAATCAAGCAATCAACACCAAGAACAGGGGGGGGCGGTATGCTAGCAAGAAGCTCCTTAATTCTCTTTTCTCTAAGATTTGAAGTGAGAAAGTGAAGAAACCTTAAATATATTCTGTGCTTGACTGGTATGCAAAACTTCCTGTCAGTGGGTGTAAACTAAAAAGATCTGCAGTGGAGATAAGAGAGCTGCAGTGGGGACTGGAGAAAAGAATTTCGCCTCAAGGGCAGCATAGCAAAGAAAATAAATGTCAGGTTCAGAACAGATGTTAGAAAGCTTATCAGGAGATTAAGCTGGTGAAATGGGCTGAAACACAATACAACCCTACACTTGTAAGATGCTTAGCAAGGTGCATCAGCACCACCCCGGCACGGGCAAGGAGAAACGGGAACTTTTCTTTGTTGTTTTCATTTCTGACACACTCCTTAATCTATCCGGAATCTATGCTGTTGCTTCAGGAAGGAGCTGCCTCTCCAAGGCTATCAGCCAGCTCTCTGTCTCCCTCCCCTGTGGAATTCTGTCCTTAGCCCCAAATTTTCCTTTTGTTGTTTTCACAACCCTTGGTCATTATTTCACTCCTTCACTTCTGCCCTCTTTTATCCACCTCATTTTGCTGTTATTTATCACAAGTTAATTTATCCTTCATGCAGCGATTTTTATCCATCTTCCCTGAAAACCAAAGTAGTTCTTGGAAAAAAATACTGTCTCTCACCATCATATTACTCATTACTCATTACTCATATTACTCATTACTCATATTACTCATTACTCAATATTACTATTTCTTTCACTGTATTATCAATTTTCCTTGTAAACTCTTTGATAAAAGGATTACCTGTTGATCTCTGTACCACATCTTCAGTTCTGTAATGCACTAAGAGCTGTTTCCTTGGCATTAATGTAACCTGCAGGCAACAATAACATGGTCCACAGTCTGACCCACAACTCCAGAATTAGCCCCTCACTTGTGATTCACTCTGTGAGATGTAACTATTTTCCCCATCTACCACAAATGCAGAGTTTAGTTTTAAAAGCTTGTCAATAACGCCCAACTGTCCTTACCTACCTGATTTTAATGGACATTGGTTGTAAGGACACATTATACTCATAAACCTGACAAAAATTAAAAATTATACTTAACTCATGCATGTAGAGAAGAAAATTTATCTTAAAATGTTTAATTGACTTTAGGGAATCTCATAGCATTCTATTCCTGAAATAAAACATTGCATACACAAGCCAGAAGGGCACTCTACATTCTAAAACTCAAACTCTGCTTAATAATTGACATTTTCTATTCATTTGTCCATTGAAAACTCAAATTTTGAAAACTAAAGAATAGAGTTTTGAATGAAAACAGGATCCCTGGAGAATTTAATAGCACACTTCCCATAGTTTAGAGTTTCTGAACAAGTCAGCTTTTATCAGCAATAATTGAAGTTGCCAAATTCAAGAACAGAACTGATGTGGCTACACACTGGGAAAGCATTTAGTGACAGCACAAATACAGTACACTGTAATTAGTTACCTAACTGTTGTTACAGAAAAATTGTGAGGTGTACTGCCACCTCTACAGAAATTCCAAAGAAGTGCTTATGTTGTGCATTATTGCTACACACATCAACATTAAGTGCTTTGGTTTGCCATCTGTACTTGTAATTAACTGACTCATAACTTTATGTGACTGAACAAAGATATCTAAAATGTATTTAAGTAAAACACTGCATTATTAAAGGACCATTATTCAAAATATTCAAAAGTATCATCGTTAGAAATTTCTGATTTTCAGTTACTTGCGTAAAACACTCTGAAGGACTACCTAAAGAATGCTCTTAAAGTGACTTTAGTTCCCATCAAGTACATGATGTTATNTACTCATTACTCATATTACTCATTACTCATATTACTCATTACTCAATATTACTATTTCTTTCACTGTATTATCAATTTTCCTTGTAAACTCTTTGATAAAAGGATTACCTGTTGATCTCTGTACCACATCTTCAGTTCTGTAATGCACTAAGAGCTGTTTCCTTGGCATTAATGTAACCTGCAGGCAACAATAACATGGTCCACAGTCTGACCCACAACTCCAGAATTAGCCCCTCACTTGTGATTCACTCTGTGAGATGTAACTATTTTCCCCATCTACCACAAATGCAGAGTTTAGTTTTAAAAGCTTGTCAATAACGCCCAACTGTCCTTACCTACCTGATTTTAATGGACATTGGTTGTAAGGACACATTATACTCATAAACCTGACAAAAATTAAAAATTATACTTAACTCATGCATGTAGAGAAGAAAATTTATCTTAAAATGTTTAATTGACTTTAGGGAATCTCATAGCATTCTATTCCTGAAATAAAACATTGCATACACAAGCCAGAAGGGCACTCTACATTCTAAAACTCAAGCTCTGCTTAATAATTGACATTTTCTATTCATTTGTCCATTGAAAACTCAAATTTTGAAAACTAAAGAATAGAGTTTTGAATGAAAACAGGATCCCTGGAGAATTTAATAGCACACTTCCCATAGTTTAGAGTTTCTGAACAAGTCAGCTTTTATCAGCAATAATTGAAGTTGCCAAATTCAAGAACAGAACTGATGTGGCTACACACTGGGAAAGCATTTAGTGACAGCACAAATACAGTACACTGTAATTAGTTACCTAACTGTTGTTACAGAAAAATTGTGAGGTGTACTGCCACCTCTACAGAAATTCCAAAGAAGTGCTTATGTTGTGCATTATTTCTACACACATCAACATTAAGTGCTTTGGTTTGCCATCTGTACTTGTAATTAACTGACTCATAACTTTATGTGACTGAACAAAGATATCTAAAATGTATTTAAGTAAAACACTGCATTATTAAATGACCATTATTCAAAATATTCAAAAGTATCATCGTTAGAAATTTCTGATTTTCAGTTACTTGCGTAAAACACTCTGAAGGACTACCTAAAGAATGCTCTTAAAGTGACTTTAGTTCCCATCAAGTACATGATGTTATTTGTCTTTAAGCTATTTTAGAGCCATTCTTATTGAGTGAACTTCAAAGAACTGAGGTTTACAGGAGATTTCCCCCTCAGTGCAACTTCACAGTTGCAAAGGTGGAGAAAAATGAGCAAGTACCAAAGTGAAGGAAATAAAACGTGTTTTAGTACAAAACCTCTCAGAACAAAAAGGCTATAAATATGCTTTTAAACTCACCCTTTGTATATACTACTTAACTTCAGTCCAGCCTTTCTCCTGTCCGTGAAACTCAAAATATGCACAAAGGAGACATGCTACAGTCACAAAAAACCAAGAAATATGTACCATCTAATTTGACACTCGTCCACAAGAAGGACCAGAAAGGTGATCCAAGTAATTACAGACCAGTCAGCCTGACCTCAGTCCCATGCAAAGTCATGGAACAGATAGTCTTGTGTGCTATCACGCAGCACCTGCAAAATAACCATGACATTAAACCTAGTCAGCATGGATTTAGGAGAAGTAGGTCTTGCCTGACCAACCTGGTCTCCTTTTATGAGCAGGTGACTCGCCTGGTTTTTGATAAAAAGGCTGTGGATGTTGCATATTTGGATCTTAGCAAAACCTTTGATACAGTTTCCCATGGCAAGCTTTAGAAGAAACTCTTAGAGCGTAGACTGAATAGAAGCACGTTATGTTGTGTTAGGAATTGGTTGGATGGACGAGCTCAGAGCGTGTTGGTGAATGGTGCAGCCAGTTACTAGTGGAGTCCCACAGGAATCAGCGCTTGGCCCAGCCTTGTTTAATATCTTTATTGATGACATGAACAAGGGAATTGCGTCCACCATTAGCAAGTTAGAAGATGATACCAAGCTGGGAACAAATGATGAACTGCCAGAGGGGAGAAGGGGCCCTCAGAGTCTAAGTGCCAAGTTCTTCACTTTGCACATAATCCCATGCATCGCTNAGAAAAGACTGGTTGAGGAACTCAATGACATGGCCTAGATGTTGGGATGTTCGGATGGATGGAGCATGGTGCCCGTGGTTCCATGTTTGTGGGTTCGATTCCTGGGTGGTCGTTCGGTTGGGAGTTGGACTAGATGATCCTGTGGGTCCCTACCAAGTCAGATTGTAATCTGTGATTACAGATCTTGTTCCTTGCTTCCACAAGCACAAAAAATCCTCAAAAGAAACAGATGATTTCTCAAGGTACTGACGGACATTCTTGCGCCTTTTCTCTACCTGAAAACTTCCTGCAGTTTCAACTTTTTGCATTTGGGATGCATCTAAATTACTTTTCAGGTTCTGAAGTGATAAAAGCAATTACACTCAACTCACAACAGAAGCACTGAATATTAATTCGGGCACACACACAGGACAACACACACCTATCAAAACCATCCTCATGAATGTCTCAAAGCTTCCCGTTTGTGTAGACTGTGTATGCAACACCTATTTATTCAAGGCTCCTGGACATCAGGAAGCTGAGCAGAGCTCCAAAACAGCTCTCTGGCACATAGAATTACTGAATAAAAGGCAAATACTGCACCTAAGGAAGAAAATAATAAAGGACTTAACAAGTAAATTAATACTTGAAATGGATTAAGAAGTGATTAATCTGTGTGTTACCCTGTGGCAATTGAGCCTGGATATCAGTAGAGCCTCCACTAACAATTTCTGTCACTGCAAATTCATATTTTTAAAGTAATTGTGAGATTGAAGAATTTTAGCGGTAAGGAACACCTTATTTTGTACAGTACAAGATTTGATATTCAAGCAATACTAGAGATGCGCACTTTGGAAAAATTGGCCTCTCTAGGAGTAGTTTCATGTGCCTGATTTGTTCACTGCAATCATTTCACAAACAGAAGGCAAGTTCCATCTATTTGGAAGAATGCTTCCATAAATATTCCAGAATGGCACTGCATATGGACATCATATATACTCATATTTCTGGAGTGAGGTTGACATGGGGTTGAAATGCACCAGATATGCACAACAGCTTGGAAAAATAACTGCAGGACAAGCCCCCTGTGCAATTGCTTTTATTTAATTATCCTAGTTAGTGGGAATGAGTTCAACTCTTAAACCTCTCCTACAATAAACAATATTGGAAAATGGAGGCATAATGCAGAAATGCAAAATAATGTAAAATAAAAGTAAGCCATTTCTTGACTATTCAATCACAGTATGTTACCAGTGCTCAGAACACTCCAGTGGAAAGGTATTTGAAATGAACAGATCCTCAGGAAGCCTCCTCTTTCTGCAGGTTTTTTAGACTGAGATGCTTTGTTTAAAGAAAATAAAAGGTAGAATTCATTTGGACTGACAAAAAACCAAGTAAAACTTCATATTTTTGTGAGGTATTTCTCGTGTGCACATATACATGTGTTTTCCACACAAATTATCTGAAATGTTTTACTAAATTGTTAGAGAATGGCATTGTAGTGTCCTAACTAAACATAGCCAGTTAACTACATATGATTGCCTGTATTTATTACTGGGGTTTAGCTTATAGAGGAACAGATGGTTTCCATGTGCTCCCAATCAAATACTCTCAACTGCTTATTTGATCATCTGCACTAGGTTTTGTGATTTAAATAATTGAGCTTTAGCATTCTGTACTTTTTAAATGTGACCTGCTGCCTGCAGCTCTTTTGACTTGTGGCAGTTGCTGTTGGCTGATGGCCAGCAGCCTTTTCCTCAGACTCCAGAACAGTTAATTCAGCAGTGAATTAAAAACAGACACTCTGTATTCCTTAGGATAACATAGTCTGAATTCTGTTCTCCAAATAATCCCTATAGAGGCATACAAGCACAATTAATAATTCAACTATTAACCAAAAATGAAAGAGTCGTTTAATCTCATTTAACACTGAACAGTCTTATGACACATAAATGAGTGGCTTTAACCTACTGTTTATTTAATTATTAAAAGAGCAAAGTAATTTAAAATACAAATGCATAATTTACAGAGAGACAAATAACATTTAAAATCTACCTTCTATTTCTCTTGTCCATTTGTTTCGGAGCCAAGACTTCTAAAATCATTCTGTAATGCTCTGCATCTTGGGTTATTTTCTCAAAATAAAAATACATACATTACTGAGCTCTTGAGCTGCTATTAATTGGAAAGGAGCAGCACAAAGAATTCTTTAGAGTTTAGTTTGCTACTGCCACTGGAGTTGGACGTCATGATAAGATAATATTAGTTCTCCTGCCTGGCAAGCACAGGGAAATAAGCACATTAGACCTCTCTGGTTACTGAATGATGGAAAGGTATGTTTTTAATTACCAAAACACATTTTGGGAGAGTTCTCCTTTGAATAAACGTTTAACCATCCTGCTAATCGTTAGTATAAAGGAGGAGTAACTTAAACATTACGGTGCTTCCTTAAAAATTAAAAAATAAAGTGAGTGGGTGACAAAGCGCCTTTGAAATGGCACAAGCACAAAAGTGTATTAACAGATATCCTAGTTCCATAAAAATATGTATTGAAGGGTCTTCTGAAAATGAAAATACATGTAACTGCACTAATGCATGTTTGCCTAATGGTAGAGTCATCCCTGTGATCTACAATATAAAACTTAAACTAAATTTTAGTTCTTTTTTCAGTTTTCTGATTTGATCTGTAAATGTGATGACCAAGGAAACATTGATCATGTTAGATTGCTGGCTATATAAATTTCTAACATATAAAATCTCTGATGGATAAGTCAGGTCAATTAATTTCTTAGAATAGAGTGAAGACTACTGGTTCTTTTTCCTCTTCGTGTGTGTGTGCAGTGGAATAGTAAAAAAACCAAGCTCAGGTAAGGATAGGAAGGATCATGGATTTAGTTCTTTGCTCCCAACCTCCCAGTACAATAGTTGAGAAGTTGCCTCTGTGTGCCAGCAAAGAGACAAACAATAACAGGGAAAACTGAATAAGAGTAAAAATGGTGCATGCCAGGCACTCTGGAATAGGAGCAGGGGAGCAGAGGGCAAGATGATGAGCAGCAGTAGGTGCAGACAAAAGATGGATGTGCTCTAACCCCATGTGGTTCTGGATCCTGATTGTCAGAGAGCAGAAGGTTAAAGCAAAACAGGAGTTTCTGCACAAGGAGGTGGAATAATTGTAAAAAGGGCAGTACTACCAGTGCTGCCAAAAGCAACAGCACAATCAAGGAAGAGGAGGAGGATTCCATATGCCAGAAGGATGCAGAGCCAGATTTTTGAAGATACTTCAGTACCTAACAAATGTTACCCAGCCTTTAGCTGCAAGACATGTTAACAGCTGATTACTCTCATTGATTACAGAACTATACAGTAGTTAAGTCTCTAAATTCTTCACAGGTCTAATTGGGTATTTTCAGTTGCACAGGTTTTTCAGCTGTTTGCCACCTAAACTCATCCAAGGTCTGTAGGTTTTGGGAATATTCATCTAGCCCTGACCAGACCCTCACATTTTCCCAACGCTGTATATTTAGATTTAGAAATACCTACTCAAAAGGTGTCCTAGTAGTTTGTAAATCATAAACCTCAGATAACAGTGACTGAAAAAACTCTTGCAGACCTTCCAATTTCATCTGCCCTAAAGTCTCTACATTTCAATTTATTACTTGTTTTTGTTTTCTGTTAATTAAAGGAAGAAAATGAGAGAATAATTCCTTAAAACTATTGGGGTAATGCTCTTAGATAGATTGAGGTCAATTGGGAAAGCAAGTCCCTGCTCCAAGGTATTTAGAGAAGAATGTTGGACATGTTATCCCAAGCCCTAATTCCCAGGCTATAGGAATAGTTTTTGTCTTTCAGTTATTTCAGAATGTACAGTAATAAACTCCTTGTTAAGCAAAAAAATTCAGAATCATAAAATGGTTTGGGTTGGAAGAGACCTTAAAGATCAACTCATTCCAAGTTCAAGGGAAGATAAATTACAGAAAGAACATTGAATAAAAATAGAAGGTGAGGAATACAGCTGCCTGCTGGAGAGAGGGGAAAAAAAGGGTTTGGAGGTCTTTTGGGGTTTATTTTTCAAGGTAGTTAAAATCTGTTGGTTATGTAAGAAGCTTCTCTTGACTTCAGAAATCTGCATATACTTGAAGGGCTCTGCAAAAGCAAAGCCCAACAATATGGAGAAAATAAACACCCTGATCATTACCAGCAGGAATTTGTGTATTCAGTGTTACTTAATTTCATAAATACTTAATCATAATTAAAGTCACTGGATGGGTTTTTAAAAGTAGTTAGTAGTTAAGATGATTGGCAGTTTTCCTTGCTGTTGATAACACCTAATGGTGCATTGCAAAAGGAAAGCTACTTTAAGAAATCCAAAAATACCTTCTCTGTACCCACTACATTAGATAATTCTAAGTTTTTCTTTCCACACACATTTATTGGCATTTACCATTTAAAGAAGGCTGATGGATGGTAAGGGTTCTCTAAGAATGTTTTTCAGATAATTTCTTCAAAAGTTTCTTGGAAAGATTTTTATGTATTTATTGCTTTTCCCCCCTATTCTATATATCCATCAAACATAGTCAGGAAGGTTCACAATATCAGCCAAATTCCTTTGGAATTTCATCAGTTTTTATCAATTTCTAAGTAAGAAACAAAATTACTGTGAATAGTACTTAAACTCAAGCCTTGGACTATGATAAACTGGTAGCACATGGAAAAGTATCCTCATGTCCTTGTGCTATACCAGAAAACCCACAAAAACTACAGAGATATTGAACAGGCCAAAAGTAGAAGATAAAAATTAAGTCAGCCTCATGTAAGAAAACTCAGGATATGTTTATTAGATTCAAAATCTGATTTACGCAGACATCACTCACACCTCTAATAACCACGCTGAAGGCCTGCAGCTAGACCAAAGCTGGGATACAGACTCCAGCTCTCAGACCTTTTTTTTTGCTTCTCTGACCAGTGTTTATAAATCTTGATCCTACAAGGCTGAGCTTATTTACTTAACTTTAGGCAAACAAGAAAAGATCCTTAGTGATATGCTCTATGTATCTATTTTTTAATTAATTTTCAATACAGAGGCTTTTGTTGTATCTAATTATTTGTATTCTGTGTAACTGACTAATCACAAATATTGACATTAATTCTGAACAGCAAATAAAATATTTTGTCTAAATTTCTACTGCGTATTTTTTCCTTTTCATCTGCAGCATCAGTGGTCAGTTTTCCCTCCTTATGAAGGACAGGCAAAATTAAAGATTTTGCAAAGCTACCTACCAACTCTGACATTTCTCTGAGAATGTAATGAGCATTATATATTATAAATATTTTACTGTCACAGGCAAAACAAACTCCAAGGTGGTGATATAAAGAATTTATTACTAACAAGATCAGAGCTTAAAGTGAGAAGTACCATCTTTAAGGGAACCTTCTCCCCCATTCTCCATCTCTTACAACAGATACCACAGAGGCGTCTCTATCTCTCCTGATGGCCTGGCCTTGGCCAGCGGCGGCTCCAGCCAGGAGCTGGGGGGCATTGGCTCTGCCAGCTATGAGGGAAACTTCCAGCAACTTCTTGAAGAAAAGCCTCCCCCATAGCCCCTTCCCCCCCACTACCAGAAACCCAGCCACAGGAAAACCCAATACAGGAAGCCATTCCTGTTGCCTTTGACAACCCTCAACAAGTCTGATTTCAAGTGACCTGTGGCTCTCCTAACCCCAGCTCTGCATGATCAGACAGCTTTTCTATATTCCTCCAGGAATATTTGTCTTTGCTTCTACCTCCCATATATTCTCTTTTCATGTTTGAATTTTGCCAGGAGCAGCATGTTCATCCCTGCAGACCTCCTGGCTGGCTGGCCTCTTCATGGGGCCTTTTTGGCTTGGAGGATGTTATCTTGAATGTTTACCAGTTTTCCTGCAACCCTCTTGCCACTAAGGCCCTATTCCCTTTCTGCTGCAGGAATCGATGTTCCCTGGGAGCAGATTCCTGAAAAGGCCGTCTTGTTTTCCAAACAGGGCTTGGGTGTTACTTATCTACAGGAAGGAGGTGATTCTCTAAGTGTGGGTTTCCCCACCAAATTCCCTCCACACTCCTCACTATAGAACAGCATCCTGCCTCTCTGTTCCCCCACTCTAAGCCCTGCTGCCCTAAGAACAGGAAGAATCCTCTTTCATAGCTGGAGTTGGCTCTAGCAGTCTCCAGAAAGGGCAGCAGAACCATAACTCATCCCTGCAGCTCTCAAGGCCAATACCTCTACATGATGTTACAAGGCTCTGATGCTTTTGTTACTACTCAATAACCTGAGCCTACTTGAGTAGAAGAGAGAAGAGAGATGAGAAGCCTGAATACTTCTGTGCCTAAAGAGGCACAGGATTCTCACACAGGATATCTTGGGCATACAAACAGAGTGATGATTGCAGTCAGAAAATGCCCCATGGTTTAACCAATGCCATCCTCTGCAATGTGCCAAAACCACAACATGCGCACAAAACCAGCAGTGCACTTGATGCCACATAATTTACACTATGCAGTATTAAAAATACCCCAGTTGGTCTGTAAGATGACACCATTTTCCTATTGCGGTTTCTTAAATGATGCTGAAAGAAGTCGCACCTTGTTCCTAAAATAAACTAAGTATTTTGCTTTTTCTGTAACCTCTGACAGCACAAAGTAAAATGATTCATTAAATGACTACTTTATGGTTATTTATGAGATGCTAACTAGGTGTATGATGTGCTAATTATTAGGAAAGCACACATTTGGAACACATCCAGGTGTCTTTCCAAATCTTTTTCCCCAGGTGCAGCTGTTTTTCAATTTCTTTCTGTTTGAGTGAACATTACAGCACACACAACTTCTTCACTTAGTTCCATTGTTTCATTGACTGTAACATCAGAATAAATTCGGAGCACCTGAACACCAGCCATTCTACCTCACCTGGACACTTCTGATACCAAACCCCACAAAACCATTCAAGCAAGGAGAAAACCCCCTGTATTTTTGAAAGTCAAACAGACAAGACATGAGACTAAGAATCTGGTAATATCCAAAGCATTTGCAAGGGCATACAACAAATACGTACTTTAAAAACCTCCAGAAGAAAAAGGTTGAAAAGCTCCCCAAATTCATCCCACTCTAACTTGGGAAAACATTCATTTACTAATGCCAATTATACAAATCAGGTTAAGCTATGCAAGTATCTAGAAAAAGAATTGTCAGAAGACTCACCCCCTCCCAATTCGGTGCTGTCTCCTGGGCTGATGGAACTGACACACTCTAAAGGAATATAAACAAAGGAACAGAGTGTGTGGATTCTTGGAGCAGAAAAAGTCTGAGCTGTGCTCCACAGGCAGAGCAGGCACTATCACTGCTCAGGTGAGACCCCACCTGCAGAGCTGCCTCCAGCTCTGAGAACCAGCACAGGAAGGACATGGAGCTGCTGCAGAGAGTCCAGAGGAGGCCCCAGGATGATCAGATGGATGGAGCAGCTCTGCTGGGAGGAAAGGCTGGAGAATTGGGATTGTTCAGCCTGGAGAGGAGAAGCTCTGGGGGGAACTAATTGTGGCCTTCCAGGGCCTGAAGGAGCCTGAAAGGAAGATGGAGAGAGACATTTCCCAAGTGCCTGGAGTGACAGGACAAGGGGGAATGGCTTCACACTGACAGAAAGTTGGGTCAGGTGGGATACTGGGAAGAAATTCTTGGCTCTGAGGGTAGTGAGGCTCTGGCACAGGCTGCCCAGAGAAGCTGTGGCTGCCCCATCCCTGGAAGTGTCCAAGGCCAAATTGGACGGGGCTTGGAGCAACTTGGGATGGTGGACGGTGTCCCTGCCCATGGCAGGGCAGGGATGAGATGAGCTTTAGTGTTTCTTCCAACCTAAGCCATTCCTGGATTCTATGTGGCAAACAGGAGGAGCCCAAAGGAGTGAATCTTATGCTGAAGTTAAATGACATGGCAAGTTTTACTCCATTGGAATGCAAAATTTGAGATGATCAATACACACACGCCATTTCATGGACTATTTAATAGTCGGAAAGTATGATTGGATGAAGGCTAATGAAAACCTATTTTAAAAGGATTCACTTACATGGACATCACTGTCACTGATGTGGTCATGCCTGGAATGATGTCTAAGTAGTAGTAGAATTCAGAATTAATCAATTTTGACATATATTTGACTGCAAAATATGTGGATCCATAGCACAGAACTGAGAAAATGAAGAGAACAGAAAGTACCACCAGACAGTGATATTATTTAACCCTGAATACAACATTTTCTATCTCAGTCTTAGTGTTTTCCATAGCATATTTTAAGATTATTTCCACATTAAATTGGATGTTAACACACAGCACAATCATACCATTGTGCTTCAAATAAGCATGAAGAATTGCGTTTCACATTACAGCAAATTGAAGGATGGAAAAGGAAGATATTTTCCTGACAACAAATGTGAAATTAAGACAATAATAAATAACAGAAGGTAGCACATGTGTGCTGAGCCATGGTATTATAGATAACGCACAAAGCATTCTGTGCCTACCACATAATTACTTTAAGTTGAATGTTTACATTTCTTAACATAAAAAATATTGAAGAATTTTAGATTGTAAATAAAAAGTTCATTCATCTTGCAGTGACAGGAAAAATAGTCTTATTTAGTGTTCTGATAAGTCTAAATCCCTGATCTTGCCACAGAATAAATTGTTTGTTCATTTCTTAAGGATGCTTGCCTAAATCTGGGAATTTTTTAGACCTTTATGACCTGCATTTTTGTGTTTTATTAACTAATTTAAGTTCTATTCCATATTCTAAGGAAATTATTTGCGTGCACTAAAGTACTTGGCCTTTTTACATATGGCAGTTTAAAAAATTAATTTCATTTTACATTTGCTGATTGGTTTACAAAAAAATCCAGTAAAACAATGTTGAAGGAAAAGAAACATTCTAATATAAAAAACAAAAAACATCAGGTTATTACTGGTACAGAAAATTGTAGCCTCAAGTTACCCTTTTCTTCAAATGGACATTACTTCCCCCTCTCTCCCCTGACCTACTCTGAAGATGTTAATGGATCTCAGTGACCATAACACTCCATTTTGAAAAATCATGGTCAGCATTTGCTTGATGAATATATCTTGAATTTATAATTTTCTATGCAGTCTGGAAAACAAAACCAGGAAAACATAAGGGAAAAACAGCAATGAGAAACTTCTGGCTATTTTTTTTCCTAGGACATGTAGCTGGATTTATTTTCATCCATATTTTGTTAAGCCTAACTAGTATTCAAGGAAGATCCTTTCTTTTTTCACATCATCTAATTAATTCCCAAATAAAGATCAAGCTAAGCATGAAACTATCTTTGAGGCTTCATGATTTCTGTATTTTTTAAAAAACTGAAAAGAAAGTAGCAATTAAAACTGTAGTATAGGCTTAGGATGCTGTCCTGGCCCCAAACTGCAGAGCATCCCTTTACCTTCACACCTGACCCTGCAAGTAATGATTCCTGCACCTCATTTAAAACTACTGGGAACAGATACAAGGCTTCCACATGTAAGACCAAGATTCAGCCGCCCGATCTAAATGATTGGACAGTATCAAAGAACAATTAGCAGTCAAGATGAATAACAGAATAAGGAAAAAATAAATATGCATACTGTGAACTCCTTTCTTTGGAGTGTCTGAGTCCCAGGGCTGAGGATGGCAGGTTGGGTCAGGCTGGTTCCACCTCTCACAAGAATTTCTTCCCGTCAGACACAAGAGGCACAGCTCCAAACCATCAGCCAGCTCCTGCTCCGCACACATTTTCCCAGTCTCCCACAGGCCGCTTTGTCCAGCACATGGCAACACACAAAGCAGGACATCCATGAACCCAGGAGACAGAGCCCTGAAGGACTCTTTGTCCACCACTCACTGGGGAAAGCAGAGCCTCCAACCGTCCCTCCCTGAAATATCCCACACTGCTCTTGCCAGCTTCCCCCCCACCCCATCTTTCCATAAGTGTAGCAGCAAACTCCTCACCTCATAGAATGGAAGGAGCACTGGAATGATGTGATGGGGATGAGGCAGCTCCAATCAGTCCCATTTTTGGCCTGAGCTCTCTCCTCAGTGACACTTCCAGTTCACACATAAACTCAAGGGTTGCTTTCAATCATTTTGTTATAATTTGGGCACCTGAATCACAGCAGTTTTTTCTGTCAGAACACAGCTAAGAAGCCTTGCTAGATTTTTTAGAATTAAACTAACAAAGGCTACAGCACTTGGCTTGCTGATACAAATCCCAAGTTCCAGTCTCTCCAAAGTCTCTGATCATCCTATGACAGACTTCATTGCATCGTCCATGGCTAGCACTACATGGACTTGAAAATGATTCTCTTAAATCTTGTAGAAGCAGTGAAGTCACAATGCTGTTGGCATTTTCCTAATGAAAGAAACAAAAAATTCTTAACAAAATAGTGTACAATTTTAAAAAAATCTAAGTATTCCATAGCCAGTGTGATGTAAATATTCTAACAGAGAATTTGAGTCTGCTGGTTTTTTTCTGTACTTTTTTTTCCTCTCACAGAAGTGTTTGCTTTGTTGTTTCAGGG
The DNA here is from genome assembly GCA_013390025.1 of Pitta sordida. Taxonomy (NCBI): domain Eukaryota; kingdom Metazoa; phylum Chordata; class Aves; order Passeriformes; family Pittidae; genus Pitta; species Pitta sordida. Next base: position 83,003 of record WEKX01019456.1, read on the forward strand.
CTTTTTCCAAAAATAATAAATTTAATCTGAAATAAAAATTTCTAATAACTGCTTTATACTGTCTGAAAGATAAGTCATTAAAATATAAATTCATATAGAAGGTGGTCTTAATCCGGGACAGATTTAAATTATTGCTTAGTATAAAATATATAGTTATGTTTTTGAAGATGGTACAACATTCTCATGTGTGAAACCATTCTGGAGTAAGATTGCAGTGAATTTCTAAACAAAAAAAGGAATAAAATTAGAAAAAAAAGCTTTACAATTGAAACGAAATTGAATGAATTTTACGAAGTTAGTTGGTGAGTTAGTTAAGCTAAAGCCATAGCTCTAAACCACAATTATTTTAGAAAGGAAGTGTTAAAAGTGGTTAAGGTGGGCAAGAATATACTTCCACAATTAACCAGGATCCAGATATTGTATCACTTCAGTGCAATACAGCAGAAAAGGCTTACAGGTGACATTAAATCTTATTACAATTTTCCTCATTCTACTGGTAATTTTCATTAATTCGAAAAATAAAAAGGCACGTTACTATGACAGTGACATGATGTGAGCAATTTTATTGAAGTAGAAAGCTAAGAATGATAATATGCAATAATTATTTTATTGATGCACAGGAAATGAATTATTCATAGTTACAAAGTATCTGTGGATAATTCTAATTACTTGCTTTTAAAGTATATGAGATCCACAGAAAATACATTAACAACTTTGATTGAACACCTGCTATCCTGTGCAAGATAACAAGTACCAGATTCCAAACTTTTCTGGGATTGACGTCAATGGCATCCCAAGTGTGTATTACTGAAAGATCATGGAGAATTTTTCTCTATTCTGTGTTTCACTGACCTATGATAACTTGATATAACCAGTAATAGTAATAGCTGAAGTTCATGTTTTGTTTCATATTTTAGTTCACAGTTCACTTTGTATCTTCATTTTAGCTAATGCAGGGTTTCTAATGAAATCAAAGGCTGTATCCAGGAAGAGTGTCCTCTGAGATAAATTTATTGTCTAATTTCTCTAATTTACATAACTCTTAATGTTACATAATATTACACAAAAAAAAATTATATGAAGCTACATGTCTCTTAAGTTGACTTGTTAATTGTTTGATCAGGTCTTTGGAAGGGCAGATTTTGGTATATGGATAGATAAAATTTTGAATTTCTGAAGTTCAAATACTATCACTGCGCTCCGAGCATACCTTCAGACTAACAAAACTCCAGTGTTTTGATTATCACTTGCTCAACTGAAAGTTAAATGTAACGGGGAAGAGACTAAACTTCATTCTAAACCTCAGGCACACAAGATAAGCAGGAATTCTTTACATCACTTGCCATAAAGTCCTTTCCAAAAATATTGTGCCCCACAAGCCCCATAGTTATTTACCTTGCTTTTAAGACAGAGAGAACATTCACGGATTATTTCACTACTCTTTATCAAAAAATTGAAATCTAGACAGTCAGTGCAGGACAACAAATTTGCATGGAATCTCTAATTTTTCAAAGCAGGAGCACTATTTCCTCAGGAACAAAGCCCCCATTCAACATATTTCTGAAAAACACCTGAGGATATTAAACATCTAAGATAACTATTAGTTACCTGGATGTTAACTGATATGACTTAAAGTGTAGGTAATTATTTGTTGCCTTGGAGTTAGTCAAGTTAATTACACAAGGATGACAATCTCCTATATGACACGTACTTTAATTTTTAAGCATTCCATCTCTACATTTTCTGCTGAACTACAACACATATTGCAGAAGACATCACATAATTTTCCCCCCCACCCCTCAGAACACTATTTCCTGGGTATTCTATACATTACACTACATTGCAGACTAAATATCTATTCGTAAGTTTTCATAAAAAATGAAATACTGTGGGCATACTTACTGTTGATGCAGTCTATTTGGTCTCCTCCAACGCAAAAAATTTTCATTTCACAAGCAGCCATTCCATTGTTAGCTTTACTTTGTCTGACTAAATGTTGAATACTTGTGAAATTACTTGCAAATGTATTTGCTAGGGCAGATGTAATAGCTCAAAATAAAGGAAATGTCAAGAGAGACTGAAGTGATGGAAATGAAGGTCAGCTGATTTTCCCTGTGTACATTTGTTAGGCTCAACAATTATTTACCCTCTTCATTTACTTAAATGTTTAATCAAGCAGCTGTAGCAGAATCATGAAACAAGAGTAAATACCTTACAAACATTTTGCTGAAAATTTAATGGGAGAATGGCAGGTTTGGTTGGTTTGAATTATTCCAAATCAATCTGGTGTTTGCAGCTACCAATTACATTCCTAAAAAATTTCTGCAGGTCTTGAGCTACTTGCTATCAGCTCAGGCTTCCCTGTGGCTGTGAGGACACAGGGCCACAGAAGCAGCTTCCAACTCAGGAAGATGATTCCACTTTCCTGCCTGGTTCTGTTTTCCAGCTGCCACAGAAAATGTGTCAGCTTGAGATGTAATAGAAGGGGTTTTTAGACAGTAATTATTTCTCTGTAGGAAGCAGAGAACTTTATACATCCTCAAAACCATCATCAATCCATCCAGATATGATTTCATCACTGTTGGATTTCAGCTGATATCACATAGTTGAATTACTGTCTTATTATCAATCTATGAACATAATGCCTTTTACTATTTTCTGACAACACTGGTTTTTAAGGAAATACTGATTTAAAAAACAAACAAATAAATCCAAACATACAGAAAATTTCTCTTCATATTTTACTACTTATAAAAGTTAAAACCTATTCCAAATTTTACCTAATGAAGACGGAGAGATATTCCCCTTCTACATTACAACAGCTGTTCCAAAAAGGAATGGGTTCATAAAATATCAAATATATTTGTGGTGAGAGGGGGCAGGATAGTAGACAAAGAGCAATATGAAAAAAATGTTGGTTTTGGTTGTTTCTGTTACTGGTATGTGATACACATTTGGAAAACGTCACTATATTTTGATGGAATCTATACTGAAGAGAAAGCAAAGCTGGCCACACCAGAGCTGGAAATTACTAGTAGTTAACTCAGCTGCGTCAGATAATGTGCGGCATTTTGGAAATGAGAGGATTCAGTACCTCACAGGTGGTAGATTCCTAGTAAGGACATGCAAAAATAAACTTGCACATGCACAGAGCAAAGTATTTAAAGAGAGAAAGAAATACATTGCATTGCTGCAAGGATTAAAGCTTTCTTTATATCATGATGTAATATGACCACACAACAAAGTGAGATGGATAAAGGGCACTGGGGACTGTACTAGTAAAAAAGATTGTGATTATTGATTTGCTTTATACGTATAAACAAAAAGAAATTAAACTGCAGAAAATATAGAGCTTAGATATGACAATCTAAAAAAAATAATGGATTAAAATAACCCTGAGTGTACCTCACAGATAATAGCTCCATGTAACTCACTGAGATTTGTACTTAAATTGCAAAAAATCAGAGAATCAGAGCAGCTATAGCCGCTCATCCCAAAATTTTAGTTGGCTGTTGGCTCTGAGCTACTGTGTCTCTGAATCCACTGTTATCTTCCATGAAATTCTCACACTTCACTTAATCTAAAAATACAAACATTTACTCATTTATGAACTTCAGAATCAAGTTTCCAAATGGAATCTATGAACATGCACATCTAGAAATGACTGATCAAATGACCAGGAAGAGCAGGGCCTACCCTTGAAATCACATTCACATGCCTTGCTTGCCTCAAAAAAGAACACACATGTAAGATGTGAGGTATAGTGAATACAGGTTTGGCAGTTTCCATCCAACTCATCCCTGTTTTGATTTGTGCAAATTTGCTCATTATTAAAAGATGGTGACTTATTTTCAAAGCCTTCACAGCTAAAATGAGACCAGAAATGTTGTAATCAGTAGAAACTACGGTATAGCTTTTCTGGAAAATAAAGACCTATATCACTTTCTGTCAGCGAATGAAAAATAAAGTCAAACTGAACTGTAATTATTCCAAAAATATGCAGCAATTTCATATGGCGAAGTTCAAAGGAAGTGCTGATGTACTTGTGAAATTGCAAAGATATCCTTAGAAAGGTAAATATATGTGAATGTATTTCTTTATAAAATGAATACACTGTGTGAATAGATCTGCTAATCAGAAATATAATGATTAGGTGTTAAAATAAGACATGTCAGCTATTAGTTGATGGATCATCCAGGGTTTACTTTTCAGTATTACACCAGCAAAACCTCTAACAACACCAAAGCACTTCAGCCTTTCCTGAAACACTCTCAGAATGACCAGATCATTTCTTATGGGGGGAAACTATCTACTGGAATTGCAAATCCATTCCTTCTCAGCTCAAATCCTGGAAGTCTCGAGTTTAGCATATGACCTTTGTCATACCATGACACAAATATTGCTATTGTTGGTTAATGGACATTTTCTTTTGGCTTACACTGGACAGAACTTCCCATAGTCTTGGAGTAGAAATTTGATTCTACTACCAAAATCTAGTTATTACAATTAAAAAAAAAAAAAAGCTAGACATTAAGACAGCAAGAAAAAAGTGATTATTGAAGAAAAACATATATATGCATTCAACAGATTATTTATGATAATCATAGAATGCCCTGGGTTGGAAAGTACCTTAATGATCATCTTGTTCCAACAAGAACATCCAATAGGGAATTTTCCACTATCCCAGGTTGCTCCAACCTGGCCTTGGACACTTCCAGGGATGGGGCAGCCACAGCTTCTCTGGGCAACCTGTGCCAGGGCCTCACCACCCTCACAAGGGTTAATTTCTTCCTAATATCTCATCTAAATCTACCCTTCTACGTTTTGAAGACACTCCCCTTTTCCTGTCCCTCCACCTTTTATCCCAAGTCCCTCTCCAGCTCTCTTGGAACACCTTTAGGCTCTGGAAGGGGCTGTAAGGTCTCCCCAGAGCTTTCTCTCCTCCATACTCAACACCAAATTCATTCTTTCCATTTATTTTTATGGGACTGAGTATTGGATCTGACCTTGTGCAATGTGTTCAATTGGATGAATTGGTAAAAGTCATTTTCTGAGAGAAATTCACATGAATTCCTTCAAACCTACCTCAGAGTGGCCCCGTGCTCTTCAACGTGTAATATTTGAGAGAAGTATATAAAAACATCATTACAGATTCACTTCAGGGAGTATTGATAAAGAGTCATTGTAGAATGCAGATTAATTTCTTTTTTTTTTTAAAAAAAAAAGGCATATTTAAGCCTAAGAAAATTAACTGCACTTTTTATTTCCTGAAGGTTCAGACTGAATTAGAGGTAGCAAAGAGAGAAGCTGACAAAAAGAACAGCAAGGAAGCAACTAATATGGTCTGAACAACACTGAGAAGGAGAAAAGTCCATAGAGACCTTTTAAGTTAGTTAATCAAAACAGGATTTGAAGTACAGGCAAGAACTGCTGCTTTCAGGGAACCAGAACTTCATGTATGCCCTGGAAACAAATAGTACTGCAACAAAATGAGAAAGGCCTGTGCCTCACAGGAGAAATCAAAGGCAGGACCCTGAATCTGCCACTCTCCTCCAGTGACCAAATGTGACAAAGCATTTGGCACCTTAACTAGACCCAAAACCACCAGAACAGCAGCATCTTTTATGATTAGAAGCCCTGATAACAACACGAACTATTCTTATCCAAATCTTCTACAAAAATATTTTCTCCCCTGCCACTAACCAAAACTTTGAGCCAAGAGCTTCTGTGTTTGTGTTTGACTGACACCACAAAGGCCTTTCTAGGCAACATTAAATGTTCCTTTCACAGTGTCTCACCTCTAGGTAAATAAAAGTACGCAGGGAATCAACACACCAGCTAGACTGGGAAAGCCTTTTTACAAATGAAAGAACTACATTTTTGATGCAATTTAAAAAGTATCTTAAAATTCACAAATCTATAATATGACAACAGGAAAAAACCCCCAATTTCTTAATGGTTTTCCTTCTAATGTTAAAGCATCTGAATTACACACATGGCAACACTTCTCCTTCCCCACATGCTCTCCTTTCATGTATATTCTCCAAGGTACAAGAGTAAATTAAAATCCCACTGAAAAAATTAAATCCTTATGAGTTCCTGTTCTTATTTCTGTTATATGTAGTCTACATACCTGTGGATATGTATTATACACATATTCATGAAAATATCTGAAGGGGGAATGGAACTGCATTTTTCAAAATTTGAGCTGTATTTCATTCTGAAGTGTGCACTGTTACCTTAATTTTGAGAATTAACTTAGGAAAATCCAATCTTTCTGAGCAGATTTAGAATGTTTTTATGCAGCTTTGTCCCCTGAAGGATTTTTAATGTCTGTCTCTTTTGCTAGAAACATTACCAGTTACTGTTTTCTGAAAACATTTGAAAGGGACAATATTATTAAATGCATACAAGGTAGAAACATATTATTTTAAATAAAATGAAACTTATTTACACAAAATGAAGAGATAGGTTAAATGCCTTCTTCAAGATCAGCACCAGGGCCATTTTTGAATGGCTTCTCAAAATATGTGTTCCTTTGAAACGAGAAATGGAATATATAACTCTAAATGCCACTTGTCATGTATGACACATTCCTAAGTTTGAGCTTCTAGTTTCAGGTATTTTATATATATATTTATGTATAAAAATACATTATATTACACATATATATTATACATATATATTTAT
>WEKX01019456.1:89699-111518 GCA_013390025.1 Pitta sordida
ATATTATACATATATATTTATCTGTATATTTGTCTACGCATATATATGCATAGACAAATATACATTATATATACATAATATATAATATTACATACAAATATACATATATATTAATATATATATTAAACCATTTCACAAATGTCTTAAACAAGGACTAGAGAAAACTAACACGTTAAATCAGAAATTGTGAGAATTTATTTGAATAAGTGATGTAAGTGTTGCCATCCAGTGTCAGAGCATCACTTCTCACACCTCCCCCTCTCCCCTTTGGGCCCCACACCACACACCTAAACAAGGTGAGTAAATTAATGTCTCCCACACTTGAACATTCGTAGACAATGATAAGTCCATCCACTCCCCAGACCCACTCCAGTGACAATAACAGGAGGACAGCTAACTGGCCAGAAGGAGCTCTAAGTTGTGCACTCATAGGTAACAACTGTGACAGAGAATAAAGAGAATATCCCATTTCCCCCTATTAATATACTGCATCATCACCCAAATCACTGGTGTCAGAGGTATAAGAAACTCAAAAGTTACTTCAGTTCAGTTTCTTTGACTTTTTCAGACAAATATTAATAATATCACTTATCTTTTTGCTCACATCCCTACCTCTGCTATCCCAATCTCCACTATTTTTAGTATGAGTTCATACAAAGAAGGTAGCATTAAACTCTCCTCTCCTTTCAGAACCACAGTTTACCTGTGAAAAGATCCCATATTTTTTCAGTATCCATGTATTTGTATTCTATAATAAGAAAAATTACTTATTTGTATTCCTATTTGCCATCTAAAACCAGGGTCACTTTGAAAGAAGAATTTATAGCCCTTGCAAGCAATACCACTGGCAAATGTCATACCATAAGCATGATAGATTATTTTGTTTAAAAGATGATACTGAGAATTATTACCAGTCTGGTAGTTCTATGTCTAGCAATACCTCATTTCTTTCAGCACCAATTATAACAGAAATTGAAAAAGCATGGAACATTTCTTTATTCTCTGTATACAGCTCACAAATCTATATTTATTAAGCTTATATTTCATATTCAGATAGTTTGAATATTTTCTAGTATTTGTGACACCATTACAATACCAATTTTTCCATTAAGGAGAAAAAGAAATTGTCATCTTCATATATCTTTGTTATATATTTTCCAAGAGAATAGCTTTTCATTATAGAAAATCATTAATATCAATCTTAAAAATCAGCAGACAGCTTATCAATTTTCTCACTGAATTTCATTTAATTTTAGTAATTCTCAACTAAATCTCAATTAAACCCAATTTCTTCCCATTAATTTAATTAATTCTGATCTCTATCAATAGCCTTTGTTACTTTCAATTACTTTCAATAAACCTTCAATTAAATCCTTTTACCTCTAATTCATTTCCATAAATTTGTTTTCCTTTAACTCAATTGTTGACTTTAAAACCAATCCCACAGATACAATGACTGACATATTATTCTCTTTAATCGTCATATATAGTAATACATAATACACTATAATAATATAATAATATATAATAAACTCAGAAAAATAATTAAAAGTGTATATATTTAGGTAGATATTAATGAATTAAAATGTTAATATAAATTTTATGCTTTCCAATTGCCTATGGAATTTAACTGTGAAATCAGAGCAAAGGTTTCTCTGGCCTCCTCTGGGTCTAAGTGAAGGGCACAAGGGACCAGAGTGAACTGCAAGGCAACACTGCTGTCCTGATGTTCCTGAGTCAAGCCTGAATAAGGTTATGGTCACTTTCAGTTTGGAACAGGTCATGATGTTTTCCTAAGCTCAGTTTGAATCTTTATTCCCTCATTAGCCAGAGCTTATCTATGAAGCACAAGAACGAATTAAAAAACACCTAACGATGATCATCAGCTCAGTGCTTTCCAAACCAGATTTCCCAGCCAGATGAGAGTTGAGGATGGTTGTTTCTGGTCCTTCCATTATTCCTCTCTAACGTTTTATAAAGATCCAAACTGACCAGTTACTCTTTCTCTGAGCTCCAGCAGCCCTGCCAAGCCTGAGCTGCTCAAGCCAAAACCATCCTCAAACAGCAATTAGGCAACACTTGCTTAATTCTTGGTTAAACTCCCACCTCAAAATGGTCAGGATTATTTCACAGTGGAGTCTTTTCCTTTCAACTAGAGCAGTCAAGCTGCAATTCAAGTGAGAACATCAGAATTCCCATCTCCTATAACTTACATTCCCTGGTTTCACCAGGCAGGGAATCTTACTACTGAATCTTACAGAATCCCATGAAAAGCACCCTAATCTGCCAGACAAGACTGTTTCTTTGTAAATGTTGCAGGAAGTCCTCATGATGGTGGTTTATCCCCTTGGAGTCATTGAGGAAAATATAGATATACAACTCTATGAAAAAAGTCAACATCCATAAAGGTAGTTTTGTTTCACAAAAGACACATTGAATCCCTGTTTTCCTGTGCCTGTGTCCAGTTCCCCTCCCAATTTAATTATTTCTTTTAAGCATCTGAAAAAGCCGGTCAGGTTTATAGAAGTATATCAAATGGTCATAAAACCTTACATTGCTACTACAGAGCAAAAACCAGGAAAATAAATCCATTGAAATTCTAGGAAAAGGTGTTATTTTTCAAAGAGAACGTGTATGTTTTAAGGCTATTCCTGTAATAATCCCCCTGATTTCCCCTCATTAAAGAGCATTGGATAAGCACTGTCTCCACCTAAAGCTACTGATAATTAGACCATGAGGGATACTTTCTACACCACTTTGGATCAGGACCTAAGTGCCCTAAAGCCAAACTCCTCCCTGTTGAATGGAGGTAAGTGAAACAAAGCTTGGCTGGTTTGGTTTCTTTAAACAATTTTTAAAGCTTCAATATGAGAATTGGGTTTGGTTTCTTTCAACCACTCAAGGGTTTCATATAGAATGATAACCTGACTCAAAGCATTCTGACCCAAGGAAAAAAATACATATTCAATAGAGTGCTTTACTTTGTTTATTCTACATATTTTCCTCAGTGAAACTAAAAAGAGAGGAAAAAAAGGAAAAGAAAAACAAAACAACAACAACAAAAACAACAAAACCCTAACCAATGATGAAAAACTCTGGACGGAAAACATTCCTCAAACTTTTAGCATATTTTTGTAAAATATTCAGCTCTTTTCTCTACTAAAGACCTAACTAGGACTTTCCCCAGGCAGTTAGGTTTCAGTTTAATTCATGAAATACTTACAGCCAAACTAGAAGTATCTTTAAAAGCCAGACTAGTGAAACAAACATTTTACCAGTTACCCCCTCTGCTGCATGATAATCTTCTGAAGGAGGCACAAGTAAATATTAATCTTCAGTAAGTTACAGTTGATAAACTGTCATTTCACAAACTTTTTTTTAATTTTTTTATTTTAAGCTTCCACTGAGAAGTACAAAAAGGATATATAAACTAGACCTCTGGAAATTCCGTAGCACGATCACTAATCTACACAAGAAATTTTTTGAATGTTGAAGTATAGCTACAAAATTTAAAAAAATAAAAATCAAGGAATAATGGCTACAATTTAAGACATAAAAATTCCTTTAAATGCCCACTTGACGTTCTCAGCATGTCAGGTTATAAATAGAAATAGAGAATCATTAAAAACCACTAAGGTTGTAATAGACCTCCAAGGTCAGCAAGTCCAAGCTCTGCCTGGTCCCCACCTTTTCCCCAGCCCAGAGCACTGAGTGCCACGTCCAGTCCTTCCTTGTACACCCCCAGGGATGGGGACTCCAAACCACCCTGGGCAGCCCCTTCCAATGCCTGACCACCCTTTCCATGGAGAAATTCCTCCTGATGTCCAACCTGAACCTCCCCCAGTGCAGCTGTTCCCTTTCATCCTGTCCCTTGTTCCCTGGGAGCAAAGCCTGACTGCCCCAGCTCCCCTTCTTGTCAGGGAGTTGCAGAGAGCCAGAAAGTCCCCCCTGAACCTCCTTTTCTCCAGGATGAGCCCCCCACAGCTCCCTCAGCTGCTCCTCCTTTTGACTTACAAGATGAATAAACTATTTCCCACCTTCACTACCAGATACAGGCTCTAAATACAGTTCAGTTTTAAATGAGATGTAACTTCAAAATGGAACATTTTTTATAAAATTAGCAACTCTCACAAGCTATTTGGCACAGAAATCACATATGCCAAGGATATAAAAAAAGTACATTTACACTCCCTGTAACAGCCATACAGTTACAGTTTTCTTCCTGTAAAAGGCACTAAGCTTAATAGAGGAATTCAGATTCCAGTCTCTATTTTTTGTATTCCTCTTTGTCCAAACCTCATAAAGATAATACAGCAATTACTTGTTCTACCCCACTGTAATGTACTTAGGTTTTGTCAGCATTTCCACTTAAATGTTGCATTATTCTTTCATGCCCTACTTTGAGGTTTCTAAGTAGCTTGAAAGTGTCTTCCCAATAAAAATATCTTTGCATAAATATGTCCATTTTTGGATGCTTATGATTAAAAAGATAATATTGTAGGCAACCAGATGAACACATATTTTGTAATTAGAAACAATCCTTTTTGGGATGATACATATTTCTTCCTAACTCAATGCTTAGAGCCTCTGTGTCTTTTTTAATATATGTATTCAAATATAGTTTTATTCTTTCACTACCACAGTATTTGTTTTACACTCTGTGTGTGTAGGAAAGCATTTTGAACTTCATACATGGATTTTGAAACTACTTGAATTTCCCCAAATATTGTAGCTCTATAATTAACAAAACACACTCAAATTTTGAGGATAGGGTCTAATTAAGGAATGGTTTTTTTCTGCTAATCTTGTATCATTCTACCTTCTCAGCAGAGTAATTCTGATCTCTTCAGAACACTTGTCAAGGCACACAAAAAGCTGTAGGTTTACACGGGCCTGGAATTGTCAGGACAGTGGCTAGAAACACAAGCATGATACCCCCAGAAGTCATCTTTGTGCCTGATAGCTGAACAGTTCAAATATTTTCCATTACCAGAAAAAATGAATTTATATTGATCTTCATCCTCTCTAGAGCATCCTTTGGAAAAATGATATATATGTATAGATGAGGCACTGTTCACTTCAGTACCATAACGATTGGCTTCGAGTGAAAAATGAGGACAGCAGCTCATTATACTGCACACATGGGGCAATATCTTTGTTTCCTTTACATTGTTTTCTTTGCCAGAGTAAATGTTCTTATTTAAAACTTCATCTCCAAAAGTGCCTGTATCTAAATTACAGCATAAGGAGGCTTTACTTAGTTCAGAAACACGTCCCTTAAAAAAATAAATATTAGAAATGAAAAACCCCATGAAAAACCCCAGCACATAAAAAAGCCTGCAAGAAAAAACCCCAATAACCAAACCAAAAAACCATGGGAGAGAAAGAGAGGGAAAGAAGGATAGAGAGACAGTGCATTCAATACTCCTGTGATTGTACATGCATAAATCATTAGCCATGTTTATGGAATAGAAGCTATTACAAGGTCTTAATTCTCCATTATCATTGTATCCTGTGAAAGAATCTACATTATCTCAATAAAGTAATCAGAGGGGGGGTTGCAGTTAGAACAACAACAACAAACCAAACCAAACAACAACACGCACACACACACACACACACAAGTTCATTGGAAAAAAACCATTATTTTCTCCCAGAATGGGTTGGAAAGGACTTTAAAGCCCATCTTATTCCACTCTCTGGCTAGTGGAAGGTGTCTCTGCCCGTGGCAGAGGGTGGAATGAGTTGATCTTCAAGGTCCCTTCCAACTCAAGCCATCATAGGGTTCTATGATTCTCTTCATGGCAGAAAAGTCAGAGACTGAGCACAATTTTCACATCTCAATGAGATGTGGGAAATCTTTCCGCCTGAGAGATTAAAGCCTAATAATCACAGAATCACAGAATCAGTAAGGTTGGAAAAGACCTTAGAGATCATCAAGTCCAACCTATCCCCTATTACCTAATCTAATCCAGTCAAACCTGTTACCAAACCTAACCTAACCTGTTGCCATCCTACTACCAACACACCATCCTACCTATAACACACTACCCTGATATCTAGGTCATGTCACCAAGTACATCATCCAACCTTTTCTTAAACACCTCTAGGGATGGTGACTCCACCACCTCCTTGGGCAGCCCATTCCACTGAGAGATCACCCTCTCTGGCCTTTATGAGAGAAAGCAAGCTTGTGAAGAAATCTGAGACAAACCAGCAGGAAAATCAACCCCAGAAGACCCCTATTTCTTTCTCCAAATTCTCTGCATCCAAAGAGAGACAGTGACACAAATCATCTCTTAAGCAAAGGGTTATTTTTTTGTAGTCCACCCTTAAAACTGCAACAGAGGAGCAATGACAACAGGTGATAATTTTGCATATTAAATTAATGGAGCAGTGAAAAACCTAAAGACTTCTAAACAAATAGTCATATATCATGAAGTATCCTAAAGCTTTCTGTCCTGGCTTCACTTCCATAACTAAGCACTGGAGTTTTGATTGGTCTGAAAAAAAGGAGGAAATAGAGGTTTCCCATCCATATATTCCCTTCTGGGCTCTTTGTAAGAACAACAAAGACACTTTACTACAGCTGAAGTTCTCTGTTTTGCATCCAGGAAAACGTTCTCTACTCTAGATCAGCAAAGAAAGCTGCAACAAATAAAAGGATTTCTGTTTATTTTGTGCAGGAAGATGTTTCTCAAGGTTATAGATAACCGGAAAGTTTCTCAGGGGTCCAATTGTAACATCACTAATTTTGGAAGCAGATGAGCACTAACAGACATCACTGAGTTGCAATTTTGCTGGAAGTTTAGTACTTTCATCTTTGGGGAAAACTGATAAATCCATTTGTATTTAATCCCAGCAGTAGCAGAGACCCACAGAGAATGGCAAAAGTCACACCCAAGGAGGCACCACTTTGCTTATAATATGCAGCTACTAGAGGAGACTTCTAAAACAAAGCAGAATAATTTATGAGGAGCATCTGAGGAGTTAAGAAGGTGAAAGAAGCTCTGTGCAGAGAGGTCCAGGAATAAAAGCTCCAAAATGTAACTGTGTAATCAGTAAAACATTGTATTTGCATTGCAGTGTTTGGGGTTTTTTTCAATCACACGCACCAAAGTCAAAGTGGGGCTCTGATCATCTCCCTGCAGTTACCAATCAGGAGCACATGCCAGTGTGTAATGAAGTGGAACTACATGATGTGACAAAATATGATGTGACAAGTAAATTTTAAAGGCGAACCCACTAATTTGGACCCAGTAATTGCTACAATTCAAACAGCCCCATTACTTATATACTGAATTTTCCAAACTGGATTTGTGGCATATTTTTAACTGGATTAAGTGTCAACTTCAACGGAGCAATTAGCATTTTTTAAAAATATTTCTCATCAACAGAGTACTATTTATCACCTGGCAGGTAATAATTTCTTATTCCTACCTTTAGTACTGCAGAATATTTTCTCTCAAATAATATATTCAATCAAAAGAACACAACATTTTATGCTAATGTAATCTTTGTACAGCTTTAGCTTAAATTTCAAGTGCTGATAATTACAAAAAAGTCTGTGATAGGATTCCAAAAACCTGGCATTTTATTTATTTATTTTTATAGGGACAAAAATTCAGCACATTTTTGAATAATGTTCAATAGTACAAACTACAAGTATTATCTTGGTATGACAAGTATTATTAGCTGAGAGACTGGAAATATGTAGCTCTGGAAAAGAGCAGACACCACACTGGAAAGTTTCTGGAGAACTTTGCCTTCTAACATGTAAACATGACACACTCCTTGGAAAGGTTGTGCTTCAACTTTTCCATCTGTTAGTTTTTAAATTTAAAAAAAAAAGAATTAAAAAAAGGCCAAATTCTGTATAAAGCAGTAGTTGGGTACTGAATAACAATGCTTTAGGACAACAAAAATTACCCTGCAAAAATTAATGTAAATTATTAGCCAGTCCACTGGGCACCATCGCAAAGCTTCCATAAGTGGAGATTCTGAATTATGTGGAAGCATTATCTTCGGGACGACCAGGGAAAAAAAGATCATGGAAGATAAATGCATGTATTTAACAGATTATTCACTAGAGTCACAGAATGGTTTGAGTTGGAAGGACCTTAAAGCTCATCCACTCGCTCCCCTGCCATGGGCAGGGACACAGAATCACAGAATTAGTAAGGTTGGGAAAGACCATAGAGGTCATCAAGTCCAACCTATCACCTGTTACCTAACCTGTTGCCAGCCTGTCACCAACACACCATCCTAACTGTCTAGGTCATGCCACTAAGTACATCATCCAGTCTTCTCTTAAACACCTCTAGGGACAGTAACTCCACCACCTCCTTGGGCAGCCCATTCCCCTGAGAGATCACCCTCTCTCTGAAAAAGTTCTTCCTCAAGTCCAGTCTGAACCTCCCCTAACGCAACTTAAGGCCATGTCTTCTTGTTCTATCACTGGTAGCTGGAGAGAAGAGACCGACCCCCACCTGGCTACAGCTCCCTTTCAGGTAGTTGTAGAGAGTGATAAAGTCTCCCCTCAGCCTCATCTTCTCCAGGCTAAACAACCCCAGCTCTTTCTGTTGCCTTCCACTATCCCAGGTTGCTCCAAGCCCCGTCCAACCTGGCCTTGGACACTTCCAGGGATGGGGCAACCACAGCTTCTCTGGGCAACCTGTGCCAGGATCTCACTACCTTCACAACCAACATTTTTCTTCCCAACCAACGTTTTTCTTCCCAATATCCCACCTAACCCTCCTCTCTGTCAGTTTGGAGCCATTCTCCCCAATTAAGAATGTGCGCAATTACATTTCAACACAAAAGACTTAAACACAAACTCTTGTTCAAGGCCTCCATGTATCAGCCTATATGGAAGGTAAATATATTTCTGCTTTTTTATTTACTGCTTCAGATGTTTTTCTTACACCTAAATGATTTTTTCCATAGAAATTTCATAAGGGATTCAGCCACAGTTCAAGCTTCTGCACAACTTAACCATCTTCACTGCCAATACCAACTGTCTCAGAATAGTAAAAAGATGGATTTTTTTTTTATTTTTGGGTGTGTAATTGACTTGGAACATTTTTAAAGCTCACAAAATACTAGAAATCCTCAGCATTCACTTCAACACTACTGCAGATTATCAGCTCTATTTTGCAAAAAACTACACAGGGTCTTTCAATTCTTTGGGTGATGTACCAATGTTTTCAAGTATTAAACAGTTCCATGAGCTACATAATCATTTCTCATCTCATACATCTTCAGGTTTTTCCTAGTCAATGCCCTTAATGTTTGTTTTGATATTAATTACACAAATCTTAGGCAGGATTAAGCAGCACATAAAAATAAATAAAATCAGAGGACCCAGAAGGAAGAGGTTTCTTAAGCTCTTTTAGCAGCTTAGAAGTAAATCACAAAATGTCAAGGTACAAAAATTGGCTCAGATAAGTATGTTTTTTTTCCTGAATTAGTTCACTAAGCTTTTATCCTTGCTGAACACTTTCAAGCCAAACCTAAATGCTGTGCTTGCCTTAATATCAAACAGTTGTGCTACAAAACATGAAAAAGATGGGATGTACAAGCTGTTCTTCAAGTGAAATAGTTTGTGTCCCTTTGTTTAAATAAGGAAAATATGGAATTGATTTGGCCCCAGAAGGAACAGCAAAGCCATTAAGATAATTTTAGGTATTTCTCTTCCATTTGGCTAAGGGCTTCCACTGGCTGCTCTCTTCTGTTACACCCATTATGCACTGCAAAACTTGGTGTCTTAAATCTTGCAGCTATTTAACTCCATATATTCAGATCTTAACAATAATATAGTTATGTCTGGTAGCGATTACACTGTCATAATTATACCATCATATTTTCAAGTGTTCAAAGCTTTAAAAATTTTAAACAAGCTGTCATTTTGTGTTCCACAGGGCTTCTATTCTTTCCCCGTGACCTATGTTAAATCTTGGTAATACAAACTCATACAATATATATGGAAGTGGAGAGAGTATATATGTAATTTAGATAATGTACTCAATTTTGGATACAATGCCCAGAATGTATGAAAGGACATGTTTTAAGGAAATATTTTAAAATCTAGTTAAGGAAAAGTGAAAATCTAAGCTTGAAAATAACACTTTATAAACTTTTATTTCAGCATGTCAATTAAAACAGATATAAAATATAAAAAGCATTTGTGTATAAAGTACAGTTTTTTTGAAATAACTTGAATATTTGGGGTATCATCATGAGACAAATTCCAGACATTTTGTATTCAGGGATAGCACAATCTCCTCAGTTTTAAATGTTTCATTTACTTCTCTGCCCAGACAAATGTCAGTATCTTAGAAACCTCACCAAAACCCGAGATTAACTTTGCTCTTGTTCCTAAACCTGCAAAATTTCCCACAGAGGTAGATTACTCAGGCCATGAGGAATGTTGTCAGAGAGCCCTTGACTGTGGCCTCAGTAGATAAGACAGGATTCTATCAGTTCTGACACATGTTCCTTCCTCTCAGGAAATGGCCACCAAGGATGAAAGTTGCCATCTGCATATAAAGGAGATTAATTTGCATTTGAAGCCCTCTCTCCACTCCCCAGAATCACCCTCTATGCAATCCCCAGAAGGAGCATCAACAGCCCAGCAGGAGCGGGGATTCACAGTTCTATTTACCTGTCTTCAAGGACTGGGATACAGCATTAAGGTCAGGCAGTGCCTGCTGCCTTCCAAACATCTGCCTCACCTCCTCCTGTTGCGGAGGCTGGGAGGATAATTTTTTTTCAGGCAAATGTATCTATGCAGAAGAGTATTGGAGACGAAATACCTGTTAAAACCTGAATTTAGTGTGTGCCTGATGTGTGCCTAGTCTAAAGACATTATTGTTCATGTATCCTCTTATCCACAAAGATATCAAGAAATTAACCACAAAAAATTACTTTCATGTATAGTATTAAAAAAAAGAGACTAGCATTAAAATAATAAAAGCATTAATATTAAATTTCTCTACAATTAATGTATATATGTATAGCACATGCATAGAGAGGAACAGGATGGGAGGACACAATCTGCACCAGATTCAGGAAGTTTTGGTTGGCCATTAGGAGGAATTCCTTCACAGGAAGGGTTGCAATGGGCTGCTCCACACTTGGAATGGGCTGCCCAGGGTGGTGCTGGTGGAGTCACTGTCCATGGAGGTGTTTAAGGAAGGACTGGACGTGGCATTTAGGGCCATGATCTGGTTGACAAGGCAGTGACACACGTCTTTTCCAACCTAAAGAATTCTGTGACTTTATATTTGTAGTGCAACTCAAACACACATGTAACTTAGCGTAAGTTATAATTCATCTGCCCTTAAATGGATCTGCAGTTCAAGAAAGTAATGTATATTCCCTTTGAGGTTAAAGATGTCTTAGGGCAAAATAACATGGCAGGATCCTAAAAGAAAACAAAGGGGAGAAAAACTTGTGCTACACAAAGTAGAGTATTTTCAATCCATCTTGACTGATGGTTCAAAACAAACACTAGAAATAAAAGGATATAAAATTTCAGCACAAAACAATGGCCAAATGGGACGTACTCAAGACTTGCAAATAAATACAAATAGTCATAACAGTACTAAGTTTGTATTTAACATATTGCACTTAGAATTGAGGAAAATCTCTGAATACAAAAAGCAATTAAAGGTAAAGAGAATACAAGATTGCTGTAGTCCTTTTAGATATTACTTTATTGGATACTTTTGTGACTTAGTTTTTAACCAGATTCTCGTTGTGATTCTCAGAAACCTTAATATGTCCTGCTGTTCTTGAAAACATTTGTTAAATGTTTTCATGCAAATAAAACACATGAAGATAATAGTGTAGCTATAACATATTGTATTCTGCTTTTTTAAAAATAAAATTTACCTTAAAAAAATAAGTGCCTTCCCACAGACATATATTAATATAAATAATACCATCAAGGAATATAGAGGGTCATCTTTGCAAACAAGGAAATTATGCCTCAATAATATCTATGGAGGTAAAGAGCTTTTTTCAGTATTTTAGTAATTTTAAACCAGTCTCAATAGAAAAATGCACCAGGCAAGCAGGTGCCTCTAAAAAAATATTTTACCTTCTAACCATAAAACACAATAAATAAATAAACCTTGGATTAGAGAGCAATGATTTTTTTAAGTGCTGAAAGTAATCCCTGTAGCTGTTCTTTAACAGCACTGTGAGCATCACTGATAATTCTTTTGGAAACAAAGAACGTGACATACATTCGGGATCAAAAGTTATTCTAGTGTTTATATTTAATTCCACAAACTTATATATTTATAAATATTCTTTTAGAAAACATCTTTTCTATCAACTATAAGATAAAGAATCAATCTAACTACTGATTAAAGTGCAACTCCAAACTTTCTGTAATCGTTTCCTGAACCAGCACAATTTTATGATGGAAATATCCTGATATCCTGAAGCTCTTAATAAAAAAAACCCAAAACAAAACCAAAAAAAAACCCAACAGAAACAAACAACCCCAACCAAAAAAAACCCCTTGATTTTTTCTATTTTCAATACATCTGAATAATCTCCGAATGGAATAGGTGAGTGAAGAGAAATAAGAATACAATAAGAACTTAATTATCTACGTAAATTTAAACTGTAAATAAAGTGATGCCTCTCCTTAACACACCAGAAAATACATTTAAAAATAATATAATTATAAATGATCAGACTACAAATGAAAATATCACTGAAAATTTAAGCCATTATATAGGCCTTCCAGTACTCTTATGACTTCAGCAAATTGTAATGTCATTTTTAACCAGAAAATTACTGACACGTCTACTTATTTAACCCAAATAACAGATAAATCTGTGACAGTAGGGAATGTAAAGGGAAATACTAACTCTTGTTTTCTTTTTCTAGTTACTTACTGAAATCACCTGGGATGCCAGGAACAGCCACTGTGGTCTGATCCAATTCCTGTTCAAGTCTGTGGAAATCCTCCATATACATCAGGTCACCGCAACAATCAAAAACCCCTCTACGGTAATTCCTATTCTTCTTCTGCTCTTTCTTTCTCCTCCTTCTCCTTTCCTTCACAGTTCCCCAGAATGAAGAGGAACCATTTAAAATCTCTTTATCCTTGAGAAAGTGACTTATTAAGATCACTGCATTCTGGTACTCCTGAATTCTCAGTGGTTAATGGAAAGAACTTTAAAATTTCACTGCAAAGACTCCAAATATGTATCTCTACATATTTTCATTTTGCATATCAATCCATAATGTCCTTCTAAACATAATTTGAAATTTTTCTCTCTTCTTTCTTTTTTTTTTTCTGGCTATAGAAAGAAAACCGAAGCTTTGCTTTCCAAGCACAATCAAGCCAATTAAGAGATCCAAATTACTGGGTAATTGATTGCATTTTGACCTTTGAGGACTAATTTAGGGAGGAAAATGGCAGATCATTAACAGCTCAAGAAAATAAATTCTGTCTACAAGTCACATTAATCTTTCATACAAAGTAAGTATTTAAATGTTCGTGCAGTTTACTTAACACTTTTGTGCACTTTTCATCTCTTTTACATTAAAAAATTCAACTAGTATTCTTAATTTACATGTATTTCATCTCCAGTTTATTCTCTATGGTGTTCAGGAGTATTCACGAAAATGAAGAAAATTTAATAGAATTAAAGAACCATAGAATGGCGTGGATTGGAAGGGATTTTGGGCCACCCCCTGCCATGGGCAAGGACACCTCCCACTATACCAGGGTGCTCCAACCTGGCCTTGGGCACTTCCAGGACTGGGGCAGCCACAGCTTCTCTGGGAAACCTGTGCCAGGGCCTCACCATCCTCACAGACAAGGATTCCTTCCCAATATCCCATCTAACCAACTCTGTCAGTGTGAAGCCATTCCCCCTTGTCCTTGGCAGCAAATTTCTCTTCAGCTGTGAGGAAAACAATGTTCTCTCTCTTCTATACATTGGACTCAGGAGGGTACAAGAGCAGCAGAAACTAATCGTTGTGGTTGTACATGCAGAATACAGTGAGTCTCCTCGTTTTTTTTTTATCTTGAAGGTGGCTTAATAGTTTGAGAACAGAGTCTTATTAATGTAAATGAAGCTCTAATAGTATATTGCATGAAATTCTTTTTATTAAACATTTCTTTGGAAAACAGCCTACAAACTGCATTAATCCACTGCACTGTATTTCCTGCAAGCACCTAACCAAAGTGACTTTAAAACAGATTGCTGAGTAAACTTTAAAGCAGCCAATAAAGATACTTCTTCTGTAAAAAAAAAAAAAAAAAGTGTTTCATATGTAGTTAATTTCACACTTATTTGCACTGGAAAATTAAATTTTTACTTATCAACATACCACAGAAATACTGGAGGAAAGTCTGCTCTGATGTTCTACGCAGCATTTTTTTGCTTTAGGCAAACTATAATACAATTAATTGACAATTAGGAAGGTGACATTATTATCCTGGTAATGTTGTCTAATTCTCCAATGGCACTGTCCACGCTGCCTATCCATTCCATCAAAAAGAACAAAAACATTTATTGTGAGACCTGAGAATGCACCTAAATTCCTGAATTAGTTTTTAAAATAGAGCCAGGAAACACTAATCATGTCTGTGCTTTAGTGAGTGGTACCTTAGGCCTGCCACTCCTGAGCACTCCACATCCACTTTAACTATAAGGAGAAAGAAGAGAGGATTGAGCCTCTGCCTGACAGTGACATCTTATATTGACCCATTATCTGCTTAAAATGAGAAGAAAGAGTGCAAATATTTTGTAGTCAAACCCAAAAATTAAATATCTGTAATTTAAAATAAAATGCTAGGGACTCTCTTAGACAAAGGGTAAGAGGCTACCCTCCGCAGATTGGATATCTGCCTCATTTTCAGATCCATTTCAAATCAAGAAGTATTCTACATTTGTGTCTAAATTTCAAACATATTTACGAGTGATGTTTTTCTGTCTCCTTTTCTCAGGCTTTTCTCATAGAACAAGCACAATCTCTAATATATTGGAAATGAACTGTCCGTGACAGAGCTTGAGGTCTCTCTTGTAGATCAATGAAGACTTAAGCATAGCTGACAAAGACACAAACTTGATCACTTGTTAACAGTCCATCAAAAATTTCTCATATGTTTTTCTTCTTAAATATTGAACGAAACATCAACACTAAATCCTGCTACAAGTTTGCCCTAGTGTTTTCAAGAGTGCATCCATTTGATGCACTCAACTAAAATACTACAGTTACTTTATATTCCTGGGAAATCATACAGCAGTAACTACAGAAAAATTCTGTCCTAGAAAGCTCAGGATATTCTATGATTCTACAATTTATCACAAAGCTGAAAAGTAACACCAAGTACTTAAATCAAGTAGTGATTACTCCTAACACAAAAGGTGAAGCTTCAGGCCCATTTAACCAGGCATAAGCCAAACTCACTGTTAAATAAGTCCATCCTGCTCTCCTTGATCTCTTTCCCCCTATTTGCCAGGAGAGTTTCTACCATTCCATGGTGAGCTGTCCTGAAGAGAGTCTTGTAGGTTCACGTTCCAAGACAACTCAGACAGTGCAATGATCCACTTTTCACAACATTTGCAACAGGTCTTCCCCATGAACCTTTGGATGTGGGACACAGTGGTTTCCTTCTTGAAAAAGATCCTGGCATTTGCTTAATCCTAAATCACTCAGGCAGAAATATATCCTTGTTTCTGACAGTTACAAGCCCAAATCCATTGTTCCTTAAAGTTTCAAAAAGTCAAGTTAAAGACAGACATTTTTCCCATACTCTCTACTTTTATGGAATAAGTATTAAAATTGAAAGTCAAAAGATTTAGCAAAAATTCCACAGCACTTTACAAGCAGGTTACAGTTCTCCATGTAAACAGGAAGTGTAAATATTGGCTGACTCACTCTCTCTACCGCTTATCTGGAAGCTAACCCCCTATTTTGTATATAAGCAAACCTTCTCTTGCTGTGTTTCATTGGTGCTACATGATAAAACCCAAACCCAGCCTGGAGGAACCGTCTCAATTTAAAGGCTTAGAGGATCTGAACAATCCAGATGCAAGACGCTCAAGGCAAACGGTTGCAGCAAGGCAGCCTGTTCTCTCATTGAATAACACTTAGAAATCTATCTAGTGGATTGCTTGGGGGATATACTTCCATATATTTCTAATGGCCTTATTGCTCACCAGCAGAAATCATGGAAGAATTATGAAAGGTTGTCAATTACAAGTAATTAACATGCACATTGTAACCACTTGATTGCTCAATTCTGTAATGGTGCTTAATAATTCCATTAGGGTGTTTTTATTTCCAGAGTTACTGGTCAGAGCAGATCTTTTTACTGCTTTTTGCCTGATTTTTATTGTTTTACATTGAAAAAATCAGAATTTTTTATTTAAAAAAAATCATTAAACATAAGTCCCAGTATAAGTAAATTGGGAATGGCTGGTGATTTCAAGTTCAAGGAAAAGTGCAGCAATAGTTTATGACCTCAAGTAGTGAGATAGTTGTAGGTGAAAGACAGTTTAAATAAAACTAATTACTAATATTTACAATGCAAATCAACAGTGTCATGATTGTCATATTTACAATTATCCTTACAGTGTTGGCTGTCATGAATGTAAACATCCATGTCTATCAAGACTTATTTTCTCTTCTCAAAGTGTCAGATGCTACTTTTTCTTTGAAAGCTTATGTTTAATTCTTTTCCTGGAGAAAATTATTGTCACACGTAATTTCATTAGAATGCCATGAAGCCTCTCTGTCAATCTAACATTTTTTATGCTTAGTTCAGCATTATCAAACTTGATTTAATTTGTATAAACTTCTTTTTTTTGCATTTTCCCTAATCTTGTTTTTCTTCTTTCCCTGCTTCTCTCTCTCTCTGGGTATGGATCGTCAATACTACATAAATAAATCATAAATAAAATTCTAATGGTGGACACTGCATGTATGGTCTCACACTTGAGGCACAACTACTCCTACTTAGTTCTAAAAGCAAGTCAGAATGCTCTATCCACAACAACCTCACCCCACTGTCATTCCCACATCTATCAGCAAATCCCCTCCAAGATATTATTATTATAAATTTTTCAGGATTCTCCTACACTCAATTCATTTGGAAATTCAGCAATGAGAATGGCACACAGGACCTGTGTTCCGAAAGAATTCAGTATTCAGTTAAAGAAAAAATTATGTTCCCAGTCTCTTCTTCCCCTCTTTTGTCTCCCCTCAGTAGACACGAGCAATGAAGATAAGTGAGGGCAAGTAGGAGAGGGAGAAGAAAGCTACAAAGGTTATGAACAGAGAATATGTATGGACTTTTACTTTCTCCCCTGTTCTACCACCCTAAGCTGACTGGGGGAAGAAAAGACAAGAAACATGAGCAACCATAATGCATGCATGTCAAAGTGTTGAAGTCCTCTAGCAAAGACTCTGGACATGATGCTTTAGGTATTTATGGCAAGGCAGGTCAAAAATTACAAAGAAAAAGTACACCTTTTACTGGAAAACATCTTTGTCCTCTGAGACTGAACAGAAGCACAGAATCAGAGAGTCACAGAATGGATCAGTTGGGAAGGGCCCACAGTGGGTGCCCTGATCCCACTTCCCTGCTCCAGCAGGGCCATCCCCAAGCACCTGGCACAGGGTTGTGTCCAGAGGGGTCTGGAATATCCTCAGGGAGGGAGACTCCACACTGTCTCTGTTCAACCTGTTCAGTGCTGGGTCACTGTCCAGCCAAGACGTCCTTCCTCCTGGCCAGGAGGAACTTCCTGGGCCTCAGTTCCTGCCCGTTCCTCTGGTGCCATTGCTGGGCCCCCCTGAGCAGAGTTTTCTCTCCTCAGTTGGTGTCCACAGTCCACCAGTGCATTATCCTTCCCTGCTTTATTGGTGTGGCTATTTTCTCTTTTCGGCTCTTAAGAGTTTAACATATTGATCCCCAGTGAAAACCAGTAGCTAATTAGCTAAGGGCTAATAAGAGCACATTAGAAATAGGGTGCCAAGTAATACTTATTTTGTTTCAACATCTTCATATTGTGCAATAGTAATTTTCAACATACTTTTGCTTCAGAAGATAAGCTATAGAAATCTCCACCTTCTGTCTCCATGTCTGTGTACACACAGCCCAGACAGATGGGAAAACTGAACAAAATACCTGTTCAGCTCTAATATAAATGACAAAGTCAAATAACGATATTTTAAAGATCTTTCACTGTATTAGACAGTTTGAGATGTCATAAAAAGATCCAAAGACCACAGAAGTCTGCTGCTTTTTCTCTGCAAGAACATCATCCTTTTAAAAAATTTTTCTTCTATCCATGTTTCACATTTCATGAATTATGTGCAATATCTGCAGGTCCTGCTTGTGATCAGCTCTTCATGCTACCAGACATTGAACTTCATAGTTCTGAACTTCTAGGTCCCTGAGTGCTTTTAAAGAAATTCATCTTGTCCTATTTAGACTAAAACCAATAATTGGATCATTCATAGCAATAAAAGAAAGTTCCAGCAAACTAGAAGCCCCATGGTTTTACCAATTCCCAATCTCAGCTAAAATATTTCTTAAATGTCCAACATTTGTTCTGTGAAAATAGTAGCAGATTCCATAGGGGCTAAATAGACATGTGCGTGGGAAGGCCAATGGTAGTAATTTAATTAAGGGTATAAAATCATACCAAACTCTGGTGCCATGTCCATTAAGAGTAGAGGCAAACTTTGTTAGACTCTCAATCCAACAACGCTGATGAGAGCACACTAAGCACTTAAAGGAGCATAACCATTGCTCACAGAGTAAGACCAGATCACCAGGGATTTGTACATGTAATTTGAGTGTGGTTAGATACTGCATCTGAGGATCAGATACCCATGTAATGACTTCCATTTATTTGCACTAAGAAATATCCTTCTGTGTCTCAAAAAACCATCTTTCTCATAATTATATCTAAAAGTCAAGGAAGCTTCATATCATTTCCAGCAATAAAACAACACCTAAAGTGTGTTCTGTGTATAAACAATACTAAAAGGAACAAAGCTAAACTGGAAATTAGGACCAGAGTATCATGGAATTCAAATAAATGCAAAGGTTCAGGAAAATATCTGTGAGAAAGTAGAATTTAATTTCACCAAGGAAATGCAACTTTGATAAGAACAATAAGGAAACCATGCCTTTTAAAATATTTGGGGTCTCTAAGGGCCTACTCTGACCAGGGGATAAATCCCTCACCACTTATTTAATTGCATTCTAAAGTAATTTATTCTTATTCCTTAATTTATTAACTTTACAGATACAGCTAAAACCCTTAAGGGTCAAGAACAAGGATGAAAAGACATCAGCTATACATCACTGTACTTACACAATTGTCTTTTGTGTTACAAATATGTTCTGTGAGTCTACATGTATGTAGAGAAACATCAATTTTGCTTCAGACCAGTACTGGTCAGTGCATTTCTCCACTTTTTACTTAAACAGAGGGCATCACAAAAGGTCTTCATCCAAGAAAGGGCTCGTACTGACAACTTTCAGCCCTAACAAGAAATTTAGGAATCATTTCAATTCAGCCTCTTCACAGAAGCTAGAAACATACTGAAGAAACGAAGAATGAAAATATTCTCCATTAAATTTTATTTACCAACTAACTGCTGGTATCATTACAGGTTTTCTTCTGGATTCAGCTGCCCTAAATTATAACAAAGTACAAGCTCTTCTACTCTTCACCTGTGTTTTAAAGCCAACTGTAAGCAAAGTCTCATATTTCTTAAGCGATAACGGTGCTTATTTAGGTATTATGGAAAGTAATACCTAGTTTTTGGATCCCAGAGGATATGGAAGATAAATCCTGGTCTGCCCTGTCTGTCAAAGTTGAGATGTTTCAAAATATAATATGCCCAAAGAGCTTTAGTGTAAAAAGACATAGACAGGATGCCTTTAGGATTAGACTTTACAAGAGTTTAGGATTCCAACTTCCACAGACTAAATTCAGTGAAATACCACTTTGGAGGAGAAATCCTTTCCTTGACAGTCAATTATTGTGTATTCTTAAAATTCAAAAAGGGATGTTATGCTATGCTATAAACCCTTTCACAAGATTCTGAAGAATTTGGAAGACTTTTCCTTGTGATATATGGGATAATAAACTCCACAGGTTATCTAAGATGGATCCCCAGCCTAGTGCCAAGGGCTTCTCACACAAATACATCTTTAGGATGACTTCCTACAGTATATACAAGATGAAGTTACCAATAGCTACTTTATTTACTATGTTGGAGGGGGAAGAGCTGTTAAGATTTCGTATCCGACTCCTCTTTCACTGTTCTTCAGTACGTCTATACCATTCTTCACTGTTTTAAGCTATGTAAATATCATGATAAAAAAGGAGAAAACACACTAAAACATGGGAAAATAGGCCATGTGTTCACTAAAGTCAGAGACTCTTTGCTACAACAAAACCAGCTTTGAAGTTGCTTCTGTGGGAAAAAAAAAACAAAAAAAACCCCAAATTCCTATTCTGTGCAAAGTGGGAGCTGAAATAAACTACAGTTAAAATGAAAGACGAGTTTTACTTGAATTAATAAAAGGAAAAATGCCTCTCAACAAAGAAATTGTGCCTTCATAAACTCCTACATATCTGGACACTTAAATTTTATTTGATTCCTAAATCTACGTACTTGCAGAAATGTTTTCTGCAGTTCAGTTACACTGCAAAGTAAGATTATATTGTTATCGAGTTCATTGTCTCAGTATATAATGCCAAACTGAGTTGCAGCGTATGACAGATTTATGTCTATATGCTTTAAAAAAAAAAAAATCAGGAAATAGGAGGCATTTCCATCTACACTACATAAGCAAGACTTCAAAAATAGTTTAAGGAACTCGATGTGCTACAACACAGAGGAGATTCAACTTTTAAGTCTTCTCTCACCACCACACATTTCCAGCAATGTGTTTTAAGACACAATGTAAAGCCCATTGTGTTCTCGTCTGAAAAGCAGGTACATGCTATATGAGGCCTAACTCTGTAGCTCATGGGTAAATTAAAATAAAGCAGGGGTAAATTTACTATGAAGACCTTTGTGACAGCATAAATTAATAGTTTCTTACTGTGAAAAATCTGGCATTCACAAGGAACCACCACGTATTTCAATGTTTTTCAGCCTATGGTTACCACACAGACATTAGAAATTTTAAAGGAATAAATTAAAAAAAAACCAACCAAAACCAACAAAACCAACCAGTGTGCTGCTCTGTAAGGTTTGGCGTAGTTCTGCACATTTAAAAATCGATGACACAAAGGGTGTTTGGGGATGTCCATGATACAAATCAAACTGGCAGCCTCTGTTCAGCTCATAAACAGGAAGATAACAGCACCACAGGAAGGATCCTCACAACTAGCACTGAACAACCTTGCTGTTAATCTCAGCAGAAACCTGAAGGCTGAAAAGAAAATGATATTTGAAGTATTCCTTTGAGAGGTTTCCCGTGGATCAGTTTGTAGCTTCCATTGGCACCACCCAGAGCAATAGATTTGCATCCTTAGAAGGATTCAAGGCCAACCTGGACAGGTCTTTGTATAACTTGGTCTGATGAAAGGTGTCCCTGTTTCACACAGAATCACAGAATATTATGAGTTGGAAGGGACCCACAAGGATCATCTAGTCCAACTCACCACCTAACACCCGTACAGAGACCGAGAGCACATCCCAGAGCGTAACACCAACCTAGATCCCTCACAGTCTAGCAGGCCACTCCGAGCCACAGAATCGGAAGGGACCCAGGGACATCCAGCCCTACAGCCCCCAGCTAGACCATGT
>WEKX01019460.1:0-10611 GCA_013390025.1 Pitta sordida
TTGTTCTTATCTCAGCTTGTGATCTTTTCCTTTTGAACTTCCAATTCTCTCTACTACACTGCAGGGGAGGGAGATAGGAAGGGAGAAGTAACGAGTGAATGGTTTGGAGTGCAGTGGGGAAAATAAATTGCAAAATAAATTGGAAAATACCATTCCTAAACCATGACAGACTTAACTGACACCCAGTCACAAACAGTCGAGAGAGCAGCAGGTCTGTCCAGAGCAGGTTGGAAACAATTTTGATCTAAGCATTTACTGTATTAGGTATGGAGTCACTGGTCTGTTCACTTGGGTGTGGCACCTAATCCTGTAGATGTTTCCATATATGCAGTATGTGCCCATCACAGTGCTCTTTTCCACAGCAGGGACAGGAATCAGGATTGCTTTGCTGAGGTACTATGGAATATCAGTGTATGATACGGTAACATCAAAGGTAATGAAGGTCATTTGGGATGTGTGATCAGTGTTGCTCTCCTGGCCTGGTCTTGGCTGCCACCTCTGCGGAATCATTAATAACCACAGTCCACCTGTGAAAGGAACAGTTAAGGGAGATTTTGTCCAGTTTTTCACCCCCTTTTTCTCCTTCAAGCCTATTAACAACAGCTTTTGAGAATTTTGAATTCCCTTTGGATGTTAAGGAAAGCATGTTTTGTTGCTAAGTCTGCCAGGTCTCTTTGGTGTGATCCACATGATGCTTACAAAAGAGTTTTTTAGGAGGGTCTTTCACAAATTTGGCCCGAGGGTCATGAGTAGTATGGAATGTAGGAGAAAGTGGGCCAGCTTCTGAAGGAGTATTCTGCTCCAGTGGCTTGGAAGTTCACCCCTGAACAACTACAGGACCCTGATAAAGTGTCAGAATATTTGAAAGAAAAATACTGTGGCCATTCCAGAGAGGCATGGAGAATAACATTTCTAAACAACAGCAACCTGGGTTTTTTACTCCACTACTTCATAATCTGTATGTCTATACCTTTCTGTATATGTATGTAAAAAATTGTTGATGTACACACAGGAGAAAAACTTGATTACTTGAGCTTGGCCAACATGGGAATGTGGGAAAGGTTTCTTTATGGCCTCTAAAACTTTCAACGAACTTTGACCAGCTGAAGCATCCTGGCCTCTCATCCCTGCCATTTTATTATCTCTTCTCTTCTCCTGGCATAACTGTTTACACATCCACACTGTGAATCAAGGTGGGGAACTGATCACACTGACAGGTATCCAGCAGAGAAAATAATAAGCTTGAGTTGATTGGGGTTCCCAACTGCACAGCTAGCTGCCCCAGCACATTGAAAGCAAAGGGGAAGAATTAAAAGCTGGAGATGCAGCCTAATAAAACCAGCATTGCTGTTGAAAAGTATGCACATTCCCGAGGAACCTCAGTCATCCTGAATGTTGATTTAGTGTCAAATAATACCAGAGAGTATAGAGCCTGTGTGTAGCAAAACACCTGAGCTGCGTTCCAAGAAAAGCTTTTTTACACGGACACAGTGTAAGACTTGGATAGTGGGCAGCAGGTTCATCCTAGCAACGACAGTTTTGAAGTCCTCATTCCACAGATTTTCCTCGGAGTTCACCATCAGCTTTTCACACAGACCCTTCCTCTTCTCCTTTTGTTACACACCAATCAACAGTTATCAATAAATAGTTCATGAAGTCATGTAAAATATATCAGGGAACTCACTCAACTTGAAAATACACCTGTGGAAAATAACCAGCTAGGACAGGAATGAACTATGGCAAGAGCAGCCTGACCTGGAAGTTTTATTAAGAGAAAAATATGAAACAATGTGTCATAAATGAGCAAATAATTGTTAATTGTGCTATTCAAATATAAGTGCTCCGTTCTCATAGAAAAATTTCTATACAAAGCAAACAGAAAGAGCCACTTAATTTAGACTCCTTAGAAGAGATCTCATTTATTGAGCTACAAATGTGGTGTTTACTTACATCTCTTGTTCTAAAAGAGGAAATACTGAGTTTGTGCCATTACTGTATGTTTCCTTCATTTTTAAGTGCGGAAAATAATGCCAATTTTTGCACTGATCTTTCAAGCCTGTAGTAACTTTGGCTGGCACAAAACAAATATTTGAAATGGATGGGCACTTTCTTCTGAGTTATGTGAGAATGTTAAAGAGATACAGGTTAATTTTGGTAGGTAAACTCCACACCTATTGGTTCTTCAACCCTGAAGCAAAAGACAGGGTGAAAATACAGTGAAAATTATTAATTTTTGAAGGCCGATCCTCACATCCTGTAGAAACTAGTCTTTTAACCTATCTTATGTCAATGAAATTGTAAAGAATAAGCACAAGTGAAAAAGAACAATAAACACCACAGATTTTCCAGACATGCACCAGGAAAGTTTGTATAGATGAAATCAGGAATACCCTAAGAGGGAAGTCAGATATCTAGGTTACAGAAATTGTAAGAGGGAAAAAAGAGGAACTCTGGCTGCAATCTTTACCCATCCTTCTGGACAGTGAGGAATTATAAAGAAGACATTAATTCCACTTTCATTCTATGAAAGATTTTCTTATATACTAAGCAGTTCAGGGATACAAAGAACTACCCAGGTCTACCATCATTCAGTATCTAATTTTGCATTGATAACTAAAATTCCAATGCTGAAGAGATTTTCTTTTTTCCAACCAACATTCCTTTTTCTCTAAGTGTTACTATATGCTGATCTGAGTTTAGGGCAAACCATTACAACCACTGTATGCAGTCTAAGGTTATCTGAATGTATTTCCATAAAACTAATTTATCAGTTA
The DNA here is from genome assembly GCA_013390025.1 of Pitta sordida. Taxonomy (NCBI): domain Eukaryota; kingdom Metazoa; phylum Chordata; class Aves; order Passeriformes; family Pittidae; genus Pitta; species Pitta sordida. The sequence continues at coordinate 2,775 of WEKX01019460.1, forward strand.
TGAAAAAGCCTTTTAAAGCCACATAGGCAGTGTATTCAGGCAGAAGAGGAAATAAACAGATAAAAATATTCAATTAATGGCATCTTGTGAGGCTCTGGTCCATGCCGTGGAAGGCTGGGAATGAGACTGTAAACTTTATGTTTTATAGTTTTTACGATTTTGTCATCCTTTATGCAAAGGATAAGACAACAAAGTTATCCCTGCTCATACATAGTCTGAAGGATTATTACTCCCAGACAAGTACTACCTGAAACAGAAGTTTATGCAGCAGAGATGCACACCATCTGTACACCAGGACAGAGACCTAGAGCACATTATATGCCAAGTTCTCTGCAACTATATGCTATGTATTTATTTTGCCAGGAACACATATTTAGTCACAGCATAACAGCGTGGCAGTACCTAATGATGGCTGGTCCCTTGTTGCCACTGGTGTTGTGAACGCAGAAAGCTCTCTACCACTGAAGAAATTCTCACACCAGAGGGATTCTTGAATGTCAGAGGTCAGTTGCTTTACCAGCTCATGCAGCTAAACAGAACAGCTGAACAAAAGTAAAAACTAAGAATGTACGAAAAAGCCTTAGTTATTTCAGTATGTTGAAACAAGCAGCGGCTCTGTGTGATGCCTTGTGTCATTGGTAGCATAAAGCCTTCCCTCATGGAACAGGAAAAGCAGTAGAAAACTGAGGCAGTAACACCGAAGCAAAAAGTGGGTTAGAGACTCACTGTCCTGTACCAGACTTAGCTCAAAAGCTACATGTTTTCAGCATTCTGAAAGGGTGGGACCTGAGGATGTCCTCCCATGTTTATGCTTTGGCAGCCAAAAAGCTGAGATGGCTGTCACCAAGATAATGGAGTTGCTAAATAATTAGAGTGAAAATAATAACTACTTGTATTTTGATTAAAACAATTGTATTAATTATCAAGTAAAAAAAAAGGTCTGAGAAAATCTTTTTCTCAGGAGCCGCTGTACACTGGTTTGTGCGGGTGTGAGGAAGACAAGTAGCTCTTGGTATGATCATATAGTTTTAAAGTTACACAAAAGCTATGAGATGCATACCAGTAATCACAGAGGATATATGTTTTTGCACTATATTTGGGACAGGACTGAGATTACCAAAAGAAACATCAACTACAACAATTCATAAAAGCTAGTTAATCTCTCATACAGCAGACTGTGTCCCTGTCATGCAGGATGAAAATCTCATGTATCAGTCCTGGAAAATAGGCTCACCCATCCACTGATCCCTCCCTCACAGCTATTTCCCTTATAACATAAGGATGGAAATTCTGCTTCATTTCACTGTGAGGATGTTTGAAGTTAGTAGCAGTTTGTGCAACTGAGCTGACCCAGTCTTGTCCCCAGCAAACTTCCAGGAGTACTTGTAGATATTTTACGTGTAAGTTCAGCAAACGGATTTCCGTCAAATATAAACTACTCAACAGAGGAACAGCTTGTATAAAGCTATGCACATATCTGGCGTCATCACAGACCACTCGGGCTTTGCTCTCATGGTTACCATGATATCATCACAATCCCTCAGAGTGCATACTGCCTTCTGTCTCTCCACGAATGTCAATTATTAATGCCTGCTCATCATAACAGCACATAATCTAGAAATGCTTTTTATTTCTCTCAATATATTTTTTTTAAAAAAAGTCCTCTCTCATAATTTCCGATACAAAAGCACATGTAGAAAAAAAGCGTTTGCAGATGTCCAAAAGAATTTGCCTCTCCTGGGTTACCTGGCCTGTTAATTATCCACAAGAATTGTAGTGGGTATTTATTACTGGAGGAGAGATAATCAAGGCAGGTGGGAAATGTTTATACAGGCGAGACAACTGTTCCTGTGCCAAAACAAACAGGTGCAGATTTTATTGATGCAACAAACATGGAAACAAACCCAAACAAATACACAATGGATGGGGGATATTTCTGTACCACAAAAACAGTACCTACAAAGTAAAACAAAAGATGTTCTTTTTCCTGGTGATGACACTTTCAAAGTTGGGACTTCTTCTCTACCTTCTGAATTCGAACATGAAGGATTAATTTAGAGTATTTTAAAAATGTTGTCCCACAACAGCTATTTCAGTTTACCTGAAGCAAATTAATTGGCATATTTTTCTGGGTGGTCTGACCCCGGATAGCAGCCCGATATGCATACCAGTAGCACAGCAAATGGAAAAGCTACCTTAGCACCCTCTTGCCATTCATCCAATGGACAGAATACATTGGATTATGGGGGGGCTTAGTGGGCATCCCTCCATCACATCCAGAGTCGCACATCAAACTAAAATGTTAATGTAGATGCAATCTGGAAGCTTTTCAGTGTGAAGTGAATCCTTTCAATTGTCCCCATGTAAGCAGTGTGGTTCACATAGAAGAGCAATATTAGGGTGTGCAGAATAGAACCAAACCAGAAATTCCACACCAGCTTCTAGTGTTGTTCTGTCTACAAAACTTGCATAGAGCTCAACCAGAGCACTTACACTACCCCCAAAGGGTAGATCATGAGCTCCATATCATCAGCACTGACTGGTTTACTCAACAAACTCATTTTATTAAGTGATAACTCCTACTGACTCCACTGAGAAACTCTAACCTCAATTTTTACCATCTATTTTGGACCACATTAATTTTGTGTCCTCTTCACTGCTTTCAAACAACTTAGATGAGCAATTTACCTTTCTGCTAAACTATTTACTCTAAGTAGGTCATGTTTGTAAAGCTTATTTTTAAGAATGACATACAGAGTAATGAGAGCTATGAGGGTTGTGTGGCAAAACATGAATGTTACCAAAAAAGAGATGCAATAAACACCACTTTTTAAGACTATACAAAGACCTGAGCTGCTTTCTAAAAGCAGACATTTAATATGTCACATCAAAGCAGTTTGAAATTGGCTGTGAAGGTGCCTATAAAAATCATTAAGTAACATTCCATGTTCAAGCCTTATGCATGTTTTAAAAGGTCTTGTAAGCTTAAAGGAAGATGTATTTCAGCAATTCTTCTGGATGAAAGCTTGAAGCGGATGGAGAGGGGCAGCTGTTTCACACTTGAATAATTATGAGATGTGACATGGTTGTGTCAGGTCTGGGGAGCTGAAGGTTGTACTATTTCACTATAAATTACTGTTCAGTTGCATTTCCTGGCCAAAGACACACAATGAAATTATCCCACGTAACCAGCCTCAGAGCTGACACTCAAAGTGATGAGACAACTAATAAGTGAAAAATTAATGGAAACAGATGAAGAAATATCTTCCAATATGCTTATTAACAAATGATTATTACTCACAACATATCTACTGAGCACTTCATTTCACTAGTTTGGGGTATGGAGAGGCCCAGACTGAGGAAACTGGGTTAACCTGTTAACACTATCGTGTAACTTTGGCCATCCATTCATTAAGAGACCCTTTATGGCATTTGGCTATAGAGAAGTTTAGATGGGATAACCATCTAACAAGCACTTTTGAAATCAATCAAAGCTCCCTTATGTATTTCTGTATCTAAAAAACAACTAGCTGTAGATGTGATGTGGGGTAACCAGTGCAATGTATTTTAACTCCCTAGCTGACTCTGCACTCACTTGTGCAGTCAATCCTTGAAACCATCACCTGACCTGAACTGCAAAATATGTAGTCTGTTTCAGATCTCCCTGCTGCCCAGGAATGCCTCACCCTCCCTGAGAAGGGAAGGTAGAAAAAAGACCAGCATAAAGACTAATGCTTCATTAAACAACATCTAGTTCTAAAAGGATTTTCTGCATTCATGTGATGGACAGGAGGGGTTGTAGGTCCCCAAATCCTCCCCCCAGTGCAACCTCTTATAAAACTTATTTTCTCTTTGCGACACTGTCCATAATGAAGGAGAGGAATGCATTCTACAGGAAAAACATAGTATATTCAGTGTAGCTGAACCATGACCAGCTTTTATTTGAAATTTTGACCGTATCGGGCCATCTCTATAAACACTTGTTCTCAGGTCTCAATAAAAGTTGGGACATTTATTTTAGTTTAGATTTTTGTCTCTTGAAAAACTGTCTTGGGATCCTGAATGTTTTCATGTACTTGTAGTTGGGGTTTATTTTATTTTTTACTGCTTTGTTGTTGTTGTTATTTTCCTAGAAATACCTGTAAATATTTTTTTAAATATTAATAATGTTTTCATTGATCTGAAAAGTAGTAGATCACTAGTTTATTTAGTGACAACTATCTTTAAGGACTTTTGTGAGATTACTGGACTTTCTTTTAAGAAATCTTTATTGAATCCAAGTATTAGCCATCATATCCTATCCCCTGAAACATTTCCTAAGTTATTAAAACAGAATTCTGTGTTTTCTTCCATTTTTTCTGTGTAACTGTTGACTGTAAACGAAATAATTTTCTAAAATATTCCCAGCTTCTCTTTCTCGTTACTGCCTCAGTAGTCCATTGTAGTGATTAGTACATGACATATTTTAGTGTACTAATCTATGCGGACTCAGTCTATTCAAACCATTTATCATAATTGCTCATTTCACACATTTTTATGAACAAGCATCTAAAAACAAAAAATGATAAATCCGTATCTCAGAGCATGCTATCAGCATATACCAGTAGTCTTGCAGGTGTTAGGTTCTCAATCACTAAGAAAGAGAGGAAATTATTACATGAAAAGGAAAATCAGGATATCTATACATGATATACGTACCTCATTCATACCATCCAGCTCCTTTTCTTATCATTATCTTTACGCATAACAGAAAATCTGAACCTCTACATATTCTTTCATATTACTATTTAATGCTGTAGAAGGAATTCCTTTCTTGTCCTGGGACAACAAGTGACTAAGACAATGGTAATTTTTTAAAAAAACAAGCAATTAGCAGATTAAATAAAGAATTAGTAGACACACGAGCATGAAGAACAATACTTTGTAATTTCTTAGGAATTATTTTGTTGGAGTTAAACTACAGAAGGCTTGGGGAGATCTGAACTACTATTTAAAACAAAGGCATGACTCATTTGTTAAACTGTCAGGAAGAATCAGGTTGATTTTTCTATTGTGAAATAACTCAAAGTACTCTACCTGCATGGTGAGTCAAAGTTCTTTTCTATACTTCGATTCACTGCCTGGAAGATCTATGATATTTAGCTCAAGCTCTAGGAAAAGCCACTGTAACTCTGAAACTTCCTTGATACCCCTGAAGAACCTTTTCAACGAATTTTGTTTACAAAATCTTACCAGAGTACCTGCAATAACATCCTACAAGACAAATTCACTGTCTGTGCATGCCATCTTGCAGCAGAAGCACTTGAGGAATTGGCTGAACACCTCAGCTGGAAGATCTGCTTGAAAGTCCTTTTAAGGACTTGTCCAAGAATCTGAACACTCCATTAGAAAATAGGATGTGAAATGCGAGTGACAAGCTTTGAAGAAAGCTGCAATGTAGATAGCAATAAATTTGAAACAGATATTTCACCATCCCTCATTCTATGGTCTGTACAAAGATGCCTTCATTCCACATGCAGATGTCAGCAATATCTACCTCCCGGTAAGTCCTTCAGAACTTCCTGAGGCCTCCCTCCTTTACTAGTTTGGCCACACCAGAGAAATGTAAGTTATCTGCAGAGAAAACCATCTTTCCCAAAGACACTTACGTAAAATTTTCATCTGTTTTTCATGGGATGCCCTAAAGAATATAATTTCTGTCTGCCCTAAGAGAGACAAAAGAGATAAACACTCTGTGGGTAAAGATAATACTAACTCTGTGAAGAGGCACTTTCTCCCTTGTTGAGGTGGATATATTCATATGTGGATATTTTCCCATGATTTCTTCACTCATGGGAAATGTGACTGCTGAGACCATGTCTACAGAAGTCTTAATTGCTAACCACAGTGTAGCTGGAGATACATTTATTCATGCTAGCAGATGGACAGAAACTGCTTGTTTGATCTGTGTGGTTACAAGTCTAAACCCATTGTGCAAGTAGTCAGAGTGACCTGATTATCAGGCTGACTGAAATTCGTGAATCAAAAAGTTATAGCAGCCACTGAAGCTGTGTCTTGGCAGACAGGTTGAATAAAACAAAGATCCTAGGGAGAAAAATTCAGGAGCATCTAATTATGTGAGCATAGTCCCAGCTGGATTGCCATCATGGGAACAAGTTTTGGGAATACTGCTGTGGGGCACAAGTGAATTTGTCCACTACTATGCCTCTTATGGAATGAAATGTTGAGGTTTTAATCTAAGTCTTTCAAAACTCATTTTGTAAAAAGTGCTACTGCCTTCAGGAAAATATCTTTATACGTTATCCCACACATTCCTACACATCCTTGTCAGGGTTCTGTAAGCATTATCACTTGTGGCCAGAATGTGGGTTCAGGCACTTAGAGTTTTATTGTGGGTTTTTTTCATCTGTACTGTCTAAATCCAGACAGAGATCAAGATTGCTTTAAGGCAATATCTGTGAGATACTGGATTTGAATCTCAGGGAATTAATGTGGGTTCCGGCAACTCACTTTGCGGGCGCTGGGTGAGAGGGCTGGGTGAGAGGAGAGGGCTAGGCCTAAGCCTGCATATGCATGATCAGGCTGCCCACAGAGAGTGTGGTGGAGTCAGAAGGCACAGGATCTGCAGCCGACATGGCTGAGTCCAAAGAGTGTACATAGCCTGGAACCATGTGCCCATCATGGAAGGCCTCCTCCTGGAGGCTCTGATCAGCTATGGCACCCACCATTTTGGCTGGGAGGGCATTGAGTGGTCAGTGAATCAGATATCCCTCCAGAGGGGTGCCATGGTAACCAAAACGTATAAGCAGTTGCACAGGGCCTCCATTTGGTTCAACCTTCTGTCCTGAAACCTAGCAATATTTGTCTCCTGATGGTAAATACTTTTCTCTCCTGTCTTTCTCTGTTTTCTTCTTTTATGACTCTTTTTATTTCTTCTCTTCTTCTACTCTTTTTTTGGGGGGTAACTTAAAACTATAAGGAATGGTATTTCACTAAAATGCATGAGGTTGGTGTTTGCTAGTGCTTTAGTGTAATGTTTTTCCTTAGTTATATGTTATTCCTGTAAACCCTTTTGCCAAAACATCTGTTTCCTCACTAAAGTAAAAGAAATTCTCTTACAGAAAATGTGGCACTGTTTTCTCCAGACATTAATGCAAAGGTTGTGACAAACTAAAGGTTTTTCAAAAGTTTAAGTAATAACTAATATTTCAAGAGACAAGTAATATTCCCAGTTAAGCACGAGGCTTCAAAACTGGAGTGTTACAGTATCATTGGTGTCTTTTAATTCCTTCTTTCTTTGTTTCCAAGTTTAAAGTTACATTTGTAGACAAAAAAAGGGCAAAAAAATAGAATCACAGAATCATTAAGGTTGGAAAAGACCTCCAAAGTCATCAAATCCAACTTCTGAACAAACGCTACAGCAACTAAACCACATCATTAAGGGGCAAAAATCAAACCTCCATGCTCGACTTTCGGAGGGCTGACTTTGGGCTGTTTAGGAACTTGATTGAGAGGGTACCATGGGAAAAAGCCCTTAATGGCAGAGGGGTCCAGGAGGGCTGGACATACTTTAAGAATGAGCTCATGAAGGCACAGGAGCAGGCGATCCCAATGTGCCGAAAAGTGAGTCGGAGGGGCAGATGGCCAGTCTGGATGAGCAAAGAGCTCCTGAAGGAGCTGGGGGAGAAAAAGAGGATGTACAACCTTTGGAAAAAAGGGGAGGTGAGTCAGAGTCTGTTCAAGGAAGCTGTTAAGCGGTGCAGGAGGAAAACCAGAGAGGCGAAAGCCCAGACAGAGCTCAACCTAGCTGTCTCTGTCAAGGACAATAAGAAAAGTT
>WEKX01019460.1:11457-26575 GCA_013390025.1 Pitta sordida
GAGGTGGTGGAGTCACCATCCCTGGAGGTGTTTAAGAGAAGACTGGACGAGGAGCTTAGTGACATGGTCTAGCAGGGAGGTGTAGGGCTGGATGACGTTGGGCCCCTTCTGGCTCGGAGTGGCCTGCTAGACTGTGAGGGATCTAGGTTGGTGTTATGCTCTGCGATGTGCTCTCGGTCTCCTTACGGGTGTTAGATGGTGAGTTGGACTAGATGATCCTTGTGGGTCCCTTCCAACTCATAATATTCTGTGATTCTGTGATTCTGTGATCATATCTAGTCGTTTGTTGAACACTTCCAGGGATGGTGATCCCACCACCTCCCTGGGCATCCTGTTCCAATGTTTAATCACCCTCTCAGTGAGGAAGTTCTTCCCAATGTCCAACCTCCCATGGCACAGAAAGAGAACATTTCCCCTCATCCTGTCTCTAGCTGCCTGCAGGAACAGTCTGATCCTCATCTGTCTAGAGTCTGCTTTCATGTAGTTGTAGAGCATTATGAGGTCTCACCTGTACCTCCTTTTCTTCATGCTAAACACCCTCAGCTGTCTCAGCTTCTCCTCATGACTTAATCTGTAGACCTGTTATCAGCTTTGTTGTTCTTCTCTGGGCTCACTCTAGCTCTTCAATATCTTTGCTGAGTTGAGGTTCCCAGAACTGGATGCAGCAACATTCAAGGTGTGGCCTCACCAGTGCAAAGTACAGAGGAACCATTACTTCCCCAGTCCTGATGGCCACACTATTTTTGATACAGGTTTCATGTCATTATTAAAACATTACTTTTGTCTTGAATCACACTTGTCACTGGTTGTAGTTGAAGACTCAGCTCTTTAGAGCGCAATATTGGTAGTCAGGTGTCTGAAGACGAATAGAAGAGCACAGGTGTTTGACATGTATGTCCTATTAGCATAAAATTAAAATATTCAGTATGGGGACTTTGTTTTACATCTTATATAGAGAAGTACATTAATAAGACGTAGCTAAGATGATAAGTAGCCTAGTCTATCCAGCTATTTTCACAGCTTTTCCTATATTATCTCATCTGTAGCTCTTCATAATAATCTGTATTTCTTCTTTTATTAGATAAAGGAAATAGATATTCAAAATAATTTCATCATGCTGATCTTGTAGTCGGTGACAGTTTAATCCTAATCAAAGCTCTCAGTCAGTACTGTAATTATTCACAGAACCTTAAAAGAGTTTGAGTTGAAAGGGACTTTAAGGGACCTCATTCCAACCTCTTGACATGGGCAGGGAACCTTTCTCTAGACCAGCTTGCTCAAAGCCTCATCCAGCCTGGCCTTGAATATTTCCACATATACACAGCTTCTCTGGGGATCCTGTGCCTCATCTCTCTCAGAGTAAAGAATTTATTCCTAATATCTAATCTAAACACACGCAAATAGAAATACACAAACAGAAAATCATCTAAATTAGTCCTATAAAAAATAGAGAGCTGATATCTTGATAGCTAGTTTCATTCATTAACCAATTTTATAACTAAATCATTTTTACATTATTTGAATTTATCTTGCTTTCTTCATTAGATACCATAATGGTTTTTGTCACCTTATATTACTTAATCCTACCAAGTTTAATGCCATTATTTAAAATGAAGCACAAAGGGAACTGTAATTTAGAAGTTAACATTTCAACAAGTTTTCAAATTGTTAGTTAGCTCCTAGAGATAGATCCGTATCTGCAATCATTTTACTTTATACTGATACAAATACTAAGACTTTAATATTAAGCTTGTATACTTCTTATTGCTGTTTCTTGAAGACTGACAATGGTTGTCAAACTAAAATTGTAACAATATACGGTGATCCCCCGTGACTCATGGGCTGTTGGGTCTGGTCCTTCTCACATGAGTCATGGAAACTGCAAAGATAGAACACCCACTACATAATCAAGTACACCACGCCTGTAGCCACGCTCCCTCCCCTAATAAGGTCTGGAGGATGGTCCTGAGGGCGGGGCTTGTTTCAGATATCTGGCTGTGCTCCGCCAGGGCAGGGGGCAAGCGCCGAGGCAGGGGGTGAGTGGGGGGGCGCGGGCCGAGCAGACTGGGTTTGCGGTAGGTTCTGCACATGCTCCAGGTCCCACAATTCACTGGAAAATCAACAGTGGGTATGCAGATCCCACAAATTACAGATCGTGACTATGCGGAGGATCACTGTATTTATTGTTTTTATAGATTAGAACTTGCTACTGCAGCATCTACTAAACTCTGAAAGTATCTTGTAGCATGTCAGAACACCCATCCACAAGAAGGGCAGGAAAGATGATCTGAGTAATTACAGGCCAGTCAGCCTGACCTCAGTCCCAGGCAAAGTCATGGAACAGATAGTCCTACACGCTATTACGCAGCAACTGCAAAATGACCATGACATTAAAACTAGTCACCATGGATTCAGGAGAGGTAGGTCTTGCCTGACCAACTGGTCTTTTATGAACTGGTGACTCACCTGGTTGATGAAAAAAAGGCCATGGATGTTGTGTACTTGGATCTTAGCAAAGCCTTTGACACAGTTTCCCATAATAAGCTTCAGGAGAAACTTATAGAGCACAACCTGGATAGAAACATTTTATGTTGGGTTACTAATTGGTTGGATGGACAAGCTCAGAGAGTGCTGGTGAATGGTGCCACATGCAGCTGGCAGTCAGTCACCAGTGGAGTCCCACAGGGGTCAGCGTTAGGCCTGGCACTGTTCAACATCTTTATNAACACCAGAACAAGAGGACATAGCCTCAAACTACACCAGGGGAGGTTTAGACTGGAAGTTAGGAAGAGGTTTTTCACAGAGAGAGTGATCCCTCATTGGAATGGTCTGCCCAGGGAGGTGGTGGAGTCACCATCCCTGGAGGTGTTTAAGAGAAGACTCGATGAGGAGCTCTGTAACATGGTCTAGATGGTGGGAGGCTTGGATGGATGGAGCGTGCTGCTTGTGGTTCCACGCTGTGGGTCTGATCCCTGTGTGGACGTTCACTTGGGAGTTGGACTGGATGATCCTGTGGGTCCCTTCCAACTCAGAATAACCTGTGAACCTGTGAACTTTAACATGTCATACATAAGAATGAACTGGCATACTTCATATATACACACTTTTTTTTGCCACACATAACAGGATACAGCAATGATTTTTTAATTACCATTTAAAGCTTTGTCATTGAATATTTTGACTGTATCCCAGAGAGTATTATGTTATGACTGGTACTTTGAACCCATAACCATAATTAAAAATCTGCAAATTATTGCTGTAATTTTGAAATTGAAAAGAAATCGATACAGAACTTCATTTAAGCCATTTAAATATAGTTTATGTAAGAGACTTCAACTCTTGATAATTATTTCAGATTTGGATAGTAATTAAAATGAGAAATTACAATAACCTAAGTGGAGATTTTTTGGTTGCAGTAGTGATTTTCTTGCAAAATATTTACAAACTGGATAGGTTCATGAACTCTTCTACTATCATGAGATTTGGAGATAAAGTATGAACTTTCCTTGCAATGGGACAGACTTGCATGCACAACATTTGTAGACATACATTTCTAAGGAAGATACTATTGGCCTCATTGTATTTCTGAAACCAACAAGATCAGGTTTTGGCAGCACTGAAAACTTCAGAGAAATCTAATTCAAATAATCTAATAGAAACGATGATTTAATGATCATGCTGGGACTACTACTAATACTATTTTTCTTATTCATATGACAGAAATTTTTACTTCTCTACTTCATAGAAACTGATATACTCTTCACCCTCTATTTCTTGAAAGGAGAATGAATTTTAATATCTCATTAGTTTTCAAGATTTGTCTGTAATTTCTTGTGCAATCCATCCTTTGTCAAAGAATACTGAAAGATCCAAACATACTGAATAAAACCACTTTAAAAAATGGATTTCTTATGCATTTTTGTGTCTTAAGTTGTTCAGTAGCTTTGTATTTATTTTCTGAAGAGCTGGAAGGGGAGAATATATTTGGGATTTTATTTTCTTCTAAAATATGTACACAATTAATTTTTAACCACTATCTACAGCAATAACAGCTCAGTTGCTAGGAGAGATTATGTTCATGTGTCATGTCATAATGATTGTGGACATATTTGTTATCATGGTCGTTCCTAGAAAACTTGATTGACAGTTACAAAATATAACACGTCTTGGTAAGGTTTTCAGTCTATTCACATTTTCTCCCATGGATTTGTCTGCTTTTCTATTTCTTCAACCATTGTCCTACTGGTATAGAGAAATATTCAGGATGTAATTTTGTATGCCCTTTGCTGCAACTTCGTATATATATGTATACAAAATTCATATATTTTATCTCAATTTCTAGACTTTCCTAAGTATATTTCACTAGGATTCCACTGTGCATAGACAAAACCGAGAATAACAGTCCAGTCTGTCTTCTGTGATGCTCTTCACAAAACAGCCAGTTTTCACTAAAAGACAGTACTGCACATATATGCCTTGGGGGCAACACTACTCTTAACACCTGTAATGCTACTACTGCATTAAAGTAGGATTGGCTATATTTTCTGAAGTATGCTCTGTATTTTACTCTAGTAATACAATCACTGCAATTGCAAGCCTAACTGCATTGTTTCATTCAATAGTGAGCTGATATTCTGACTGATGAATGTCAGTTTATACTATTGACTTTATTTAATGTGTAGATTGCAAGTCCTGTTCCTATAAAATATGCATAGAGACACATAAAATGGTAGTGATTAACAGACAGCCTGGCTGCCACTCCTGTTTTCTGCAAGGGTAAAGGGGAAAGTACCTCTCGTACACAAAAGCATGGGTGATTAATTAAATGTTGACAAATTCTTGGTCTGAAAAAGTGAACATGAAAAGAGTTAAATCAGACTTACTATCAAAGTTAATTGGTCTTAAATTAAGGAGGTGAGTAAAACTAAATGCAATATAAATTCAGAATAGCAACTTCCGCAACTTTAGGATAACTAACATTGGATCTAAGTTCTGTTCTGAGTCTTGAAGGGCCGCCAGAACACACAGTTTAACAATAAAGCCAGAAAAACACAGTTTCCCACGGACTCTTCCCCTGCAAAATATCTGCCAGTCAGATTCATTGATGTGAGAGCAGAATGCAGGTCCGTGGGTGAAAAAATTACTTTTATGGGGATTTCAAGGCAGAATGTTGAAGACTTCAAACCCATAAGTTTTACAGTGTTCCCTGGCCACTGTGACAAGCCTTTCTACATAAAGGTTAAATGTGTTCCACATGATTCTTCTTACCAGCTGTGTAACAGTTGAGTAAGATTATGAACATGACCCTAGGGGTTGGTGAGTAGGAAGTTTTCAGAAAAAGAAATGTAATCTGTTTTGGAAGCAATGTCCTCCAATATACATATGAGACAGATTTGAGATTATTTTCTAACTCACAGTGCAGGACCATCTATTTTCACTCTCCTTTGGCACAAAGTTACTGAGAACTAAGGAGGACATTACTGTGGGATAAAAGAAGGCTATAGAGAACCTGGTGCAGCACTGTACATTTTGGAGAGTTCCTAAAGGATTCACACCGGTATAGCTCAGCTTTACAACAACAAAACAGATATGTCTTCCAATTAGAAACAATGAGAGGGGAAGTTTAGTTTTCTTTGGAACATTTTCGAATTTCTCTCAGTTGTCTGCACTCTCTCAGTCCATGTCAGGTAAGAGGAGTGTGTGGGGGGAGAAGAGTATCCACTTGCTGGAAGTTGGGTAGAGTGAGAGAAAAAGCAAAAAATACCAATTACAATTACTCCTCAGGCATGACTGTACTGAAGTGCAACCCACTCACCAACTGCCCATGTCTGTGGGTTGTCTCTAGTTTAGTTTTACTATAGTTAAGGAGATATTGCATCACTTGTTGTTCAGATAGATGGCATGAATTTACCATACTGTTTTCTCCTTGTTATTTTAAAAGACATGTTGCTTTTTAGGCTTTTTTTTTTTCTTGGAAGACAGACAAGTACAGCTAGTTTGACAGCATAAACCAGATTTATCAGTATAGATGCATTTGTTTTGTTATTTTTATATCTAAATAGCTGTACAGATAATTCCAACATGGATAATATACTGCTTTACAAAGCATGTTACACTAGGCCAAAATTAATCCAGAACATCCTTACACCTCCATTAAAGAACAAGAATAGGAGAGAGAGGATTAAGAACCAATCATTTTTCAAATCTTGTCTCAGCCACGAAGATAAAAAATAGACACTGTCAAAAACAACTAACCAACCAAAAAAACAGTGAAAAGAAACCAGTGGCATATCACTTTCTGCTAGGAATAGAGAAAGGCTGGAAACTACAGCTCTTCTTTCGTGATCACTGTCATGATTTAACTGCAGCTGGCAATGAAGTACCATGCAGCTTGCCATCCCCACAGTGGGATGGAGAGGAGAACATGGGTAAAAAGATAAAACCAGTGGGCTGAGATAAAGACAGTTGAAATAGAATGAATAAAATTAATAAGTGTAATGAAAATGTAGACAACAAAATGAGAAAGAAAAATAAAACCCAAGAGAAACAATGATGCACAGTAATACTTTTGCTCACCACCTGCTGACCAATGCCCAGCCTATGCACCCACAGTGATTTATGGCTCCTGGTCAGTTTCCCCCAGTTCATATACTGGACACGACCTTCTATGGCATGGAACTGGCATGGAACTGGCATGGCCAGTTCAGGTCAGCTGTACTGGTCATGGTCCCTCTCATCTTGTGTACCTGATCACTGGTGAGTGTGAGACCCTGAAAGGTTCCTAGCTTAATTTAGCCCTGCTTGGCAACTGCTGAAACATCAGTGTGTTCTCAGCACTGTTCTCATGCTAAATCCAGAGCACCACTGAAACAGCTACTAGGAAGAAAACGAACTCTATTCCAGCTGAAATCAGGACATCAATTCACCTGCATGGCCACCATTCAGTGGGAAGAACAGCATTCCTTCCTTTTCCTATATTTTCTACTCAAGAAATTCTGTGGATTTTTTCTTTTTTAATCCCCTCTAGTACTTTAAAAAATGAATTTATAGTAGGCTTCCAGAAGACCTGTAAAAAATGTTTCTACCCTTATAATACTCAGTGTCTTACAAGGCGTTTATAAAAAACAAAATAATTTACTAGACAACAATGTAACCTGCTTAAGTGTGAGGATTAAAAAAATCAGTGTGCTACAAATATAAGGAGGAGGCACTCATTTCAGTAGAACTCAGTGGTGTCATAAAAGTTAAGATGATCTACACTATTAGAAGTTCAGAAAAGAACTGAAAGTTCTTTGATCTGCATAAAAATATCCCATAGATTGTTTTGTCAACCTTTGCAAATAATTAATTTTAAAATGCTATGTGTTTTGGTGGTCTACTTGAAGGAAAGAGAGGTCTACGATTCAGCAGAAGGATGCAGCCATTATTCACTGCGTTCTAATTATTTCTAAACATAAATCTACAATGAAATGTACCTTTTTGTTCACATAGGTTGTTCAAGCAGACGTATATCACAGAATCACAGAATCACAGAATATTATGAGTTGGAAGGGACCCACAAGGATCATGTAGTCCAACTCACCATCTAACACCAGTACAGAGACCGAAAGCACATCCCAGAGTGGTAACACAAACCTAGTTCCCTCACAGTCTAGCAGGCCACTCCGAGCTGGAAGGGACCCAGGATCATCCAGCCCTACACTCCCCAGCTAGACCCAGGACCATCCAGCCCTACACTCCCTAGCTAGACCATGTCACTAAGCTCCTCATCAAGTCTTCTCTTAAACACCTCCAGGGACGGTGACTCCACCACCTCCCTGGGCAGTCCATTCCAATGTGCAGTCACTCTCTCTGTGAAAAACCGCTTCCTAATATTAAGATTAAACCTCCCCTGGCGTAGTTTGAGGCCGTGCCCTCTCTTTCTGGTGTCATCAGCCTGGAAGAAGAGGTCCACACTTGCCTGGCAGCAACCTCCACTCAGGTAGTTGTGAACAGCAATGAGGTCACCTCTGAGCCTCCTCTTCTCCAGGCTGAACAATCCCAGTTCCCGTAGTTGCTCCCCATAGGGCCTGCCCTTCAGTCCCTTCACCATCCTCGTTGCCCTTCTCTGGACCCTCTCAAGCAGCTCAACATCCCTCTCAAACTGGGGAGCCCAGAACTGCACACAGTACTCAAGATGAGGTCTGACCAGCGTCAAGTACAGGGGAAGGACAACCTCCCTGGACCGACCGACCACACTGTTCCTGATGCAGGCCAGGATGCCATTGGCCTTCTTAGCCACCTGGGCACACTGCTGGCTCATACTGAGTTTCCTGTCAATCAGTACACCTAAGTCTCTCTCCGCTTCACTAGTCTCGAGCCACTCCTCTTTCTGGTCTTCAAATGCACATTGCTAGGTCATGTCCAGTCTCATCCACCAGCAATTTCAGTGTCTGTAGTTTTAAAGATGAGACAATTTTATGACTTTTTTTTTTTTATTCAAGCTTTTTCAAACCTACTAGTCCTAAGATTGGGGAATGTTGTTATAATAGACACGTTTTGAGATTTTTGGCTTTTAGCATAAAAAGCACAAATGATGCAAAATAGGTTTGGAGCAGAGATTCTCTAAGGGACCTGGATATGAGTATGAAATATCTGAGGATTTCTAGATATGCAGGTGATACATTTTCACTTTTCCCAAAAGCAGGAAATAGGTCAACTGGCAAGGAAATAAAAAATAATAAAAAAAAAGAACATGGCAGAGGAAATTCCAAAATGTCTCTATACTTCTACACTTTAATAGGACAGAGTACAAAATGGAAGGTGATACAAAAGCCCCTAAGAAACAGAAGAGGTATGTAATTATATAAAGAGAAGAGAGAGGAAAAAGGATTGGAAAAGAAAAACAAAAGAGATAAAATGTCAAAATGGATGGGCTTGATGCCCTCTTAACGTGCTGAAATCACTCTTACAGCTGTCCAGAAGTGACATTTGCCATAAGTGAAGCTTATGTTAAGAAGCAAATCTGAATTGCTTTTGTTTCTCTTTAATTATGTAAATTTTGAAAAGTAAATTAGAAAGTGCTCACCATGACAGAACTAATTTTGAACTCGGCAAGGGGAAGAAGTTATACTAGTATGTCAATGTGTCTAGTTCATGCAAGAGAAAGGTTATATTTTGGTACTAGCACTGCATCTTCTCAAGCGCACTTTCCATCATATGAGTCATATCAGTGACATAGATCTATTTTTTTTAAAGAGTTATAAAAACTTATTTACAAAATGACCATCTCTGAATGATCATCTCACCTATTGATGATGACATTCAGATATGATAAATGTCTTAACCTAGGACAGTTATTAGTCACATGCTGAAATGTAAGTTAAAAACTGTGTAATTATTTCTGAAAGATTATTCATATGCTTGAACTTAAACAAGTGCTTCCCCATAGAGAAGCCTAAATCCCTATGTATTTCTCATTCTCGCATCACTGCAAAACATCAGCCACTCTGCTATTGATATTTTGACTAGTTGCTATAACTCATCGGGTCTTCAATTGACAATGCTCCTTCATCCTGTGAATTTAGGGAAATAATTTTGATTTGCGCTTCCCTATACTCTAAGGAAAGGTGGCAAAGAAGGATTGGCTGGAAACCCTGACTGAATCGTACTCTGGAGACAAAATTACTAAAACCTGAAATGTTGAATGAGGAGACATCTAAGTCATCAACTAGAAAAATCCTGTTGCGCACAGTAGATATGAAAGGTGCACGTAAAGAGAGGGTGGTCTTGCATACGTCCCCCCTCAGCTGAGCTGTAACCACTAGAAATTCCTTCCCACTACAGGATCTACATCAGCAAAGTCTTTCCTGAAGGTCTGTACTTACAACAACTGCTCTTCAGGACACACAATAGGAACCAAGAAGCATTACAATGTATCGCCCATTTTTCAGAATAATGCTCAGGAATTTCAGCCACTATTTAACACACCCAGGTCCATCTGCCTTCATGAGCAGTTACATCATGTCAATAATAGACTTCATCACAGTATCACGGTATCACAGTATTAGCAAGGTTGGAAGAGACCTTGGAGATCATCAAGTCCAACCTGTAACCCAACACCAATCCATTTTCTAAACCATGGCACTAATTGTCTCATCCAGCCTACTCTTAAACACCTCCAGGGATGGTGACTCCACCACCTCCCTGGGCAGACCATTCCAATGAGCAATCACTCTTTCTGTGAAGAACCTCTTCCTAACATTCAGTCTACATCTCCCCTGGACACCAGAATGTCCTCTCATTCTGGTTTATGTTCTGGTTTATGTTTCAATAACTCTGCCCTTAGACACAGAGGTGTTGCCTGTGCCTTAGCGAGACAAACAGCAAGTAGTTGCTTGCACATGTAGCTGTTGAGAAGCATCTAAGCAATGACTATGGCCAAGCTCTTGTTAACAGAGGAAAATGTTGACAATATAGTGCCTTTATTATTATTCATTGTTATCAAATAAAAATATTTTAAAATCAATAGCCATTCTGAGTTGTACTAATCAGCTAAAAAATAAAAAAAAATGTTGTGAAGAAACATATTTCCTAACAGATGTTCTGTTTGCCGCCCAGAGGCTGATACTCTGAGTAAATCTGAAAGTCCTCAAGTTGTTTTCTGAAAGGGTTGATTTATGAACAGTGAACTGTAATGAGATGAAATATAATCAATTTTCATAATTTACTGTATTTATGATCTTTAAAACTATACAAGTATGTATATTGTAGTAGGTAAAATATGTAGAAACATAAATGGAAAACTGTTACCTACGAACAATTTATAATTTAAAAGTATATGGACAATCTTATAATTTAAAAGTATAAAAGAGGATGTGTTGTTTTTTTCTTATCACACAAGGCTTTAGGGTTCAAAATAATTTAATAAAGGTTTCTGATGAAGCTGAAATAGTTGGTGACTCATAGGTCATCAGTGGGTGGCAGGTGAGAGAAGGGAAAGCCTAAAGCAGTTAAGGTTTTAATGAGACTCAGAGCTAGTTTTTAATTCAGAACATTCTTAGTTATTGTTTTTTCCTGTTATTTTAACCAATACATAATGTTAAATATATTCTCTTTCCTCAACTTTTGTTTAGTCTAATTTCATCTTTCCCTTTTCTCTAGAGAGTTTCTAAAAAACAAAGAGATTCTATTAGTGTTTTAAAAAATAAAAATGCTGGTAAATACAATGACATTTTAGTCATAATGTTATTCTTAACAGACAGGACTTTAAAAAAAATTAAAAGAGAAGTTCCAGTTATCAGCTTTAAGTAAAAAATACTTCTACTAAAATGTAACTTTAGTGATGTGTAATATCTTATGGAGTATGTATTTACTTAGAATTGAACTTGTGAAGAGAAGCCAAAATTTGACAAATTTCCACAATTTTCCAAGTAAGTTCAACAGAATATGTTAACCATTTGGTATTTTAAGGAAGCTCTCTGCACCAGTTTAGCTGGATCAAAACTTTTATATGTTATGTTTTAATATATCAGTTCTACCTAAATTACCCCATGTGCATCCCCAGTTGAATTGCTGAATCTGTTTCATTTCTTGTCTTTGGTCTTCAGCCCTGATCTGATGGGGAGTCTCTCCTTCTCTCACCGTGCAGATGGGAGGCAGCCATGTCCACAGCAACAGTTCCTTTGGAAAGGCTAATGACTGTATGAGTCAGTTGGAGTGACAATAACAAGACAGCAAAAAAAGCATGCAGCATTGTCCCTATTGGCAAATAAAAGCCAAAGCTAAAGTTTAGAGAGTTTTTGAGCTCCTGGTTTTGACTTTCCATAGGCCTATTTTCTTCCATAAGGAAAAAAACCTGGCCTCACATATTTTTTCCCTGAAAACACATATCACCACTGCACACTGGCAGAACACCTGATTCATTTACTTCCCATTTAAAAAATATAAATTATATAATTCTGTACACTCCATTCTTCTACTTTCTTTAGCTTCACCAGTCTATTCAGTTACTCTTCACTGATGACTTCAGGGAGCAAATATTATCTCTCCTCTTCACACACAAGAGGAGCAGTAGAACCTCTTGTCCTAAGCAGAAAGACAGGAGGACAAATAATAGATATGGTTCACAGTCTGTCAAAATCAAAACAACTTCACAGAGCCTTTCATTATCACAGAATCACATAATATTATGAGTTGGAAGGGACCCACAAGGATCATCTAGTCCAACTCACCATCTAACATAACAGAAACTAAGATACAAGGCAAAAGAAAATCTGAAGATCTGTCCACACACACCTCTGCACTCATTTTATTTCCACAAAAAGAAGCAGATGCTGAGATTGAAACTTTGTTTGAACTCACTGTTTGACAAACTGGAAAGATGGTATTCTCTCCCTTCCCAGTTGCATAGGACTGTGTCCTGCCTGAAATCCCCCATCTTCTACCTACATCTGGAAGACACATGGTTTCTTATATATTCTCTAAATAAGAGAATAAGTATTGTTCCTTACCACAGTAAAAGACATAAGCCAATCAGCCACCAACTCAGTAGGAACAAAGACTATGTTATCCTCTCTGGAGCATTTTGTGCAGCACTGACAGCTTTGTATGCACAGGTTTGTTACTGTGTTCCCATCAATTCACAAGGGAACACCCGGATTCTGAAGAGAAACGGCAGTTTGACACTGAACTCTCCTGTAGCCTCAATTTTTCTTAAAGAGCCTCCATTGCATGGTAAGTATCACCCACAAAATGAATAAAGGCAGATTATTACTACAATCTACAAAACTAATCTAATAATTAAATCTAACTGAAATCTTGAAAAATTCTAGGATTTAAAATTATTGGATTATAGTTCTTATTCTCCTAGTAATGATCATATGAGGATTCAATCCCAATCACCACACTATGACTGGATATTGTCTTGTTGGCGAATTGAAAGAAACAAGACCATTAGATTGTAGTCAAAGACGAGAATGTGCAAACATATGGATCCTCCCTGAGCTTCCACACTAGCATCCATGGTGTCTGAAGGCAAACACTAATGAACTCCATATTTTAAAATCTCTAATGTGAAAGCTGTCTTTGGTCAATTAAAATAACCCCAAGGCTCTACCTGCTATTCATATCTGTTTAATAATCTGTTTCTAAATTTTATTTTCTTTTTCTGCAGAGCTCACATTCAGTAATTTTTAAAACCGTATTTTCCGCATAGATACTTCTACACATGTACAAGTGTCTTATGCAGGAAATGACAGTCATTCTCCAACATAACAAGGTAGGTAGGACTGGATATTAGTCTGACCTGGATTTTATTAACAAAACCTACAAATAATTCAATGACTACTGGTATAGATTTCTTTAATGTTATCAACAAACGATTTATTATTCTTACTGTCACTGTACTATGCCAGGAAAGGAAGATAGCATTTTGCTAGATATTGTACAGAGTAAGGAAAAGAGTCCCTTTTAAAAAATAAAAACTCTACCAAGGAAAGAAAAAAGCCGAGCTATTATCTAGGTAATGGTTTCTAGACAAAATTTACATTGTTTTCTCCTTAAGTTTACAAAGATAAATTAAAATTAACCAGAAAATAGTGTTGCTGTGAAATTATCAAAGTTGCAACAAATTTAGGGTTTACTTGATAAACAATGTCTTTGTTGCTTGTAATTCCTTTAGTTTGCAAATGCAGAATTCCCAAAGAGCCTACTGTTACTATGGAAGTTGATGCAGCACTTTCATGATCTTGTATGTAATGATGTCCAAACATCAAAAGAAAAAATAACATAATATACAAACCAGGAAGGCAATTTTAGAGTATTAATTAATAATACGCCTTCTAGCACTGAATTTCATGCATTTGTTTTAAAATATCCAGAATCTACACACATAATTCTCTCACTATGTTGGCACTGCACTTTTGATTCAACATTATTTTTCTTTTACTGGAAGATACAATTTTTCCCTCTCTTCTTCATCATTTCTTCTATGATTGTGGCAAAAATCTCCCACTTCCAGCACTCTCAAATTATCTGAATATGCTTCTACAGCCTATGTATTCTGATCTAGGCATCCACATCTTGGTATCCTTAACAACTACATCACTTTTTCCCCTTCAGGTACAAGCTGAACACCAGCAAAGGAGTAAGGAATCTCCCTGGGTCCTGCTTGTGAGGACTCTGCGCAGGTGCATTCCTGCCCATCTGTCACCTCCCAAACCTTTCTGTCACCTTTGGCCTGGCTGTATAGCACAGACCACAACAGAGCCACTAACACTAGGGAAATATACTGCAGAAACCTGAAAAGACTGCTTGGTTTCCACGTTTTCTTCCAGCTGTGTTCCCCTTTGTCCCATCACTCTCAGGCTGAATTCAGCAAGTAACACAGGTTCTACAAAATGATGAATTACACAACTGGGGTAATTCAGCTGCCTGCTAGTAAAAGCACCCTGCAGGAAAGTAAAAAAATCCCAAATATATCTTCTGTGTATCATCGCAGAGCAAAGATGAAACTGAGTTTAAGCTTTCCAAGCTTTTAAGCTTGTTATTCATAACAGAGATAGTATTGGTTGTCTTGTCTGAATTTCTGAGAAGAGGTAGCCGGACCTGAACACTGAACTCAATATCTGGTGCATATCAACCATGTTCAGGACTCTTTGGAGACTTAAAAAAAGTGATTCTGTGAAAATGAAACCATAAGTCTTCAATAGGAAACAGGCCTGCATCATATTGATGTAATCTTTTTGGATTTCAGTAAAGCTTTTGATGCTCACACAATATCTGTCTGGGCAAAATATCCAGCACACAGCCAAACACATCATGTGATGGGTAAGCAATTGCCTCATAGGTCAAGCACAGAGGGTAAAGTGACATCAGACCAGAGACCTGTCACTNAATGGTGAAGTACCTAGAGGGGCAGCCATAAAAGGAGTAGCTGCAGTCACTTGGTCTGTTCATCCTGGAGAAGAGGAGACTGAGGGAAGGCCTCACTACAGCTATAACTTCCTCTGAGGGGAAGAGGAGGGACAGACACTGGTCACTTCTCTGTGGTGTCCAGTCACAGGATTCAAGGAAATGGCCTGAAGTTGTGTTGGGGAAGGTTTAGCTTGGATATTAGGAAAAGGTTCTTCACCCAGAG
>WEKX01019460.1:27761-66913 GCA_013390025.1 Pitta sordida
CTGCTAGTAAAAGCACCCTGCAGGAAAGTAAAAAAATCCCAAATATATCTTCTGTGTATCATCGCAGAGCAAAGATGAAACTGAGTTTAAGCTTTCCAAGCTTTTAAGCTTGTTATTCATAACAGAGATAGTATTGGTTGTCTTGTCTGAATTTCTGAGAAGAGGTAGCCGGACCTGAACACTGAACTCAATATCTGGTGCATATCAACCATGTTCAGGACTCTTTGGAGACTTAAAAAAAGTGATTCTGTGAAAATGAAACCATAAGTCTTCAATAGGAAACAGGCCTGCATCATATTGATGTAATCTTTTTGGATTTCAGTAAAGCTTTTGATGCTCACACAATATCTGTCTGGGCAAAATATCCAGCACACAGCCAAACACATCATGTGATGGGTAAGCAATTGCCTCATAGGTCAAGCACAGAGGGTAACAGTGAATGGGGTAACATCCAGCTGGAGACCTGTCACTAGTGGGGTTCCACCGAGCTCCGTATTATGCTGTATGCTCTTCAAGATCTTCATAAATGACTTAGATATGGGACTGAAAGGGGTCCTAAGCAGTGTTTGCAGATGACACAATACTTGGAGGATCTGTTGACTCTCTCAAAGGCAGGGAGGNGGCAGAGAGGCCCTGCAGAGAGACCTCAATAATCACCAATCATACAAAATTTAATGAGGTCAAGTGCTGGATTCTGGACCTATGGTGCAGCAACCTTGGTTGTGTGTATAGACTGGGGAACGAGACACTGAAGGGCAATGCAACAGCAAGCGACCTGGGGGTCCTGGTCTATGGCAAATTGAATATAATTGAATATGAGTCAGCAGTGTCCTGGCAGCCAGAAAGGTTGTCCTGCTCTGTTCTGCACTAGTATGGTCTCACCTTGAATAGTGTGACAGTTTAGGGCACAGCAATGTAATAAAGATATTGAGCTACTAGAGAGTGTCCAAAGCAGGGCAATGAAAATGGTGAAGTACCTAGAGGGGCAGCCATAAAAGGAGTAGCTGCAGTCACTTGGTCTGTTCATCCTGGAGAAGAGGAGACTGAGGGAAGGCCTCACTACAGCTATAACTTCCTCTGAGGGGAAGAGGAGGGACAGACACTGGTCACTTCTCTGTGGTGTCCAGTCACAGGATTCAAGGAAATGGCCTGAAGTTGTGTTGGGGAAGGTTTAGCTTGGATATTAGGAAAAGGTTCTTCACCCAGAGGGTGTTTGGGCACTGGAACAGGCTCCCCAGTGAAGTGGTCACAGCCCCAAACCTGATAGAGTTCAAGAAGTGTTTGAACAATGTTCTGGGGCACATGGTGTGTCTCCTGGGGATGGTTGTGTGCAGGGTTAGAAGCTGGAATTGATGATCCTTGCCGGTCTCTTTGAACTCAGAATATCCTATTGAAATAGTGATACCTTTCTGGCATGTGAATGTTAGGCAACTCAGCTGATATTTGTGGTAGAAAGCTATCCCTTTAACTTCTCTGGCCAAGATGTAAATTGTGGTTACTTTGTATTTTAGACACTTGCAATAAATTCTAGGTCTCCAAAAGCATCAATTTAGCCACTTGGAATAACAATTCAAACATTTGTGTTATTTGCAAAAATTTCCAAAGTGAACAAGACCATTTTTTACCTTTGTGAAAAATAATGTTGGAGTGAGATCTAGGAGTGTCAGCAGACATACTGAAGAGTGAAGGAAGAAACATAATATTTCTCAAGGGTCGACCAACCCAACGGGCTCAAGCCACTTGATCATCACCGCAACAGTATATCCAAAATGGATTGTACTGAAGTTTCTCTTTTATTTTCTGATAGGACTTGTAATTCTATATTTTCCAGAGGAAAAATTTCTTGAGATGCAATCTCTTTGGAAGAATCTATTAAGTAAATTTAAAAAAAAACCCCTACATGTCATAAATATGTAAAAGGAAAGTGCATAATTCTACCTTCTGCCAAAAAAAACTCCCAAGAGAAATGTTCATATACTGGTAAAGATTTACGAATAACTTCTGTTGAACTTGATAAATTTCTAATTTGTTCTAGTACTTTGTTTAATTTCTAAGTTTCTCATTAAAAGAAGTATATATTGATTCCTAATATAAACAAGGCCAAGGCATTACCCAGTTTCTTTGCAATTTGATTGTAAATGATTCACTATTTACTAGAGAACAGCGTTCCAGGTTTCATTGTTAAATTCTTCATTGCTTCAAATTCTTACTGTCTTGAAATAGATTTTTGAACATTTCAGATTCCTATTGTTTAAAAAGTACTTTTAAAATGAGAGAATACAGGGGCAGTTGTTCATGTATGCAATTAGACTAAACCAGCAGGTAAATACTTTGAACATTTTTATGGTTAAAGTCCTCTGCTTAGGCGATATGTAACTGCTGTCTGAACCTGCGGAATGAATGAAACTAGTTGCAGGTTCAGTACAGTATAAAAATGTATTCCTTTTCCTGTTCCTCCTAGAAAAAGCCAACACTACACTATAATCTTGTCTTTGTGTATTAGAAAAGTAAAACAAAAGACAGAAATTTATTGAAATCTATATACTTGCACCCTAGCACTCAGACTTGTTCAACTTTCACCTGCAGACTCAGCATTAAGGACTAAACATTCTGCTGCAGAACAGCTGAGCAGCAATGAGAGAGGGTGACAAAATAGTTCACAGATCTCTGATCTTTTCTCCAAACTTCACTGGAGGAATTCAACATTTAATTTACTGCCGTGTAAGAAAGGTTCTGCTAGTTAAGAAGAATCCCAAAACAACCTCTTCTGTCTTTCCTGGATATTTCCAAGTATGTCCCCTGCCTCAATTTTCAGCATAGGTTTGACGGGGCTGGGTAGTAAAGCAGGTAAAGGAGTCAAAACACACGTGCTCTCCAATGCGTATTGTGTTTTATGATGTCCTGTGAACTGAGTAAGACTATTTATAACTTTACTGTTATTTCTTTGCAGAGTATGAGAGGAGCAAGTGATCTTAATGAACTCAGAGTCAGATTCCAAAGCTGAATCAACTCATAGCAGTGAATGTACCAGGAGAAGAATACAGTCCTCCAAATCCTATATTGGTTCATATATTCCTCTGCTGGTTTCATTGCTCATAAACTGATCTAACTTGGTCAGTAAATTTAATTAAAAAGTACTTTAAAAAGGCTACTTTATTGTTAAATGGATTCTTGTGTTCTGGTATATTTTTTCAGGCTCGCTTAGTTCTACAAAACTATTGCAGAAATCTCAAACTTAGGTTGTTTTTATGTGAGCTCAGTTTCCTCTTCCTCCTTTCCCAGCCTTCTCACAAACACAAGTACAAAATGAGACTCCATGAGTTCTTTCACATACTTTCTGATATAGCTGGTGATAAGTTTATCACATAGAGCTGGAGCTGCATTTTCTAGTTGTGATTCATGCTACTAGGCTTTACAGTAACAACCGTAATGTGTCTTTCTCTCTCACTGGAAAAAATACCAGATTTAAACACATTGAATTTATCCTATTTCCAAGAATCTGACTAGATTTCAGAATGAAGTTTCTACCATAGTAAGTACAGTATCTCCATATCTGTTGCCAAAACTTCAGCATTTGCTTGCACATTTCTCTTACGCTGGAAATGAATCCTGAACATCCAGCATCACCTTAAAATATGTTTCTGAGTTGAGGGTGGAAATTTCAAGATCTGAAAATGAACAAATCATAAAAAATATCTTGAAGCCAAAACATGATGAGAGAATGACATAGTGACTGCATCATGATTTTTTTTCTGGTTAGAGCTGCCAGCACTCACTCTTCTAGAGATTTGGTATGTGTTAAATAGAGCAAACCCATAAAGCTTCAGTAAAGTTTTATAAAGGATGTAAATTTCTCTTAAGAATTAATTGTTCATGCTTTACCTTGAAGTAAATCAGAGTTGATAAAATTACAAGTATAGAAAAATTCCTTCAGTCCTAGCCTTCAACAATTTCAAGAAAACTTATTCTAAATGGTTTATTTTTAATTCCCTATCTGCAAGATTGAAGTTAGAGTAACTTGCAAGCCTCATGCTTGTAGTAAGTTGGCTCCAGCCTGCAATTAGACCCACATCACCCAGTGGCTCACTTTCCCCCAGAAGAGGAAAGGAAATTTGAAAAACATACCAACCAAACAAAGAAATCTAGTCCAAACAACCCCCAATGTGTGCAGGGACACCTCCCACTAGATCAGGTTGCTCAAGGCCTTATTCACAGAATCACAGAATCGTGGAATACTATGAATTGGAAGAGACCCACAAGGATCATCTAGTCCAACTCACCAGCTAACCCCCGCACACCCCAGAGTGGTGAACATAAACCTAGTTCCCTCACAGGTGCACAGTTCACTCTGAGCCAGAAGGGACCCACAGGACCATCCAGCCCAACACCCCCCAGCTAGACTATGTCACTAAGCTCCTCATCCAGTCTTCTCTTAAACACCTCCAGGGACGGCGACTCCACCACCTCCCTGGGCAGTCCATTACAATAAGTGATCACTCTCTCTGTGAAAAACCTCTTCCTTACATTCAGTCTAATCCTCCCCTGGCGTAGCTTAAGGCCATGTCCTCTCGTTCTGGTGTCATCAGCCTGAAAGAAGAGATCCACACCCACCTGGCGGCAACCTCCCCTCAGGTAGTTGTAAACAGCAATGAAGTCACCTCTGAGCCTCCTCTTCTCCCGGCTGAACAACCCCGGTTCCCGTAGCTGCTCCCCATAGGGCTTGTCTTCCAGTCCTTTCACCATCCTTGTCGCCCTTCTCTGGACCCTCTCAAACAGCTCAACATCCTTCTTAAACTGGGGAGCCCAGAACTGCACACACTACTCAAGATGTGGTCCAACCTAGGTTTGAACACTGCCAGGGTTGGAGCATCCTCAGCCTCCCTGGGCAGCATGTTCCTGTGTCTAACCAACCTCACAATAAAGAATTTCTTCCTAATATCTAACCTAAATCTCCCTCTTTTGAATTGCAAACATTACTCCTTGTCCTAGCACGACAGTTCTTGACAAAAAAATCTCTCACCAGCTTCCTTGTAGGCTCTCTTCAGACACTAGAAAGTTGCTATGAGGTCTCCACACATTTCTCATTTTAACCTTAATTTCCCTGTATCATTCATTAGCATTCATACTGCGGTAAGTGTTGTCTACATGCTTCACTTTCCCACTCAAAAGCAGGCTGTCTGATCAAGCAGCAGAGCTTCAGACAGCAGTGAGATTGCCTGTAAAAACTGCAAAGAAAAGTGTAGACGTTTCATGGCTTTGTATTTTGTGAACAAACTGGGAAACATAGATAAAAAATCAGTTGTCTGTCACCACAGAACATTGGTACTGTATCAGTAGAAACTGACATTAAATTTATTGATTTTAAGACTGTTTTCCTATTTTTTTCCTGAATACTGATTTTGATTTTTAGAGCAAAAGCAGTATGGAAAAGGAAAAAAGGGGGGAAAGGGAGAAGAAAAATGTGGACCTGATCCCTGGATGGGCATTCGCTTGGGAGTTGGACTAGATGATCCTGTGCGTCCATTCCAACTCAGAATAACCTGTTAACCGACAACCCTGGAGCCATGGGTGCCACACTCCATCCATCTGAGCCTCCCATCGTCTAGACCATGTCACAGTTCCTCATCCAGTCTTTTCTTAAACACCTCTAGGGATGGAACAATATTAAACGCAGGATATCCATTCTCTTTGGGTGACATTTACTCCATATACTGGCATTTGCAAAATTCAGCAGTGAATACTTTTTATTCTTTATGTGAAGACACAATCATACCCAAGGAAAAGATTGAGCATGTTTGATGGGTTTCCTTTTATTTTTAATTTTTAAGTAAGCAAATTTCTAAAAGTTAGAACTTCTTTCTTCAACAAGAATTTAGTCATATTCAGACTTCAAGCAAGCTGGCACTTTACATATGGACTATGGAGGAAATGGATACTTAGCAACAGTTACAGGATTGTGCTGCACTATTTTAACGGGGAAAAGAATGTTTGTTCATAAGAGTAAGAGAATAGTCTTTCAAAATCTCATCCCAAACTGACATGGTGAGAAGTCTCAATATTTTACCTTGGTTTCATCATATCCCTCTCATTTTTTTTATTTTCTTCTATTCTGGCTCTTTCCTTCCTCTTACCTCATCTGTGATTTTCTCTTGTCTATAACCACTTTTATTTTTGGTTCAGATTCTCATTGTAGGAGATATGAACCAAAATGCAACTCAAAACATTAATTCTAGAGTCTGATAGGGTATAATCTGTCCTCAGACAGCCATGGTGGATTAGCATTCAAGCTAATATACAAAGAGTTACAGAAAAAAATGAAACAGTGGCCCACAATATCATCTTCTGTTGAAGACCAATAAAGGTTAGCTATGTCAGCAAAAGATATACAAACAAGCATCTGCAAACCACAGCAAAATTAGGGAAAATATTTTCAAATTTTATTGCCAACAAAGAGCAAGTCTAAAAAAACCCAACCCAAACCCAAACAAACACAAAAGAAAGGGAGTGTTGGAGAGGGTGAAAACTCGGTTGCGAAAAGGAGATGGGGAAGAGGTAGCAGTAGCACAGAGGTTGTATTCAACATGTACCTTGGAAAATTTAAAAAATCAGACTCCTTATGAGTGGGACAATTCTATGAAACCACAGAAAGCAACTACACTAAAAACCTGTATTGGAACATTAAATGCAAGTTCATAACTTGAAAACTTAGGTTTTCAAAACTACTGTCTAAAGTTGAGGAGGAGTAGAAGATTACTACATGAAAGCAAGTACAAGCAGCTAATTAATGGAGGATACAGCCTCTTGAAATTCAAATTTCATTCAGACTGCTTGCACTGTGGCATTATATTCAGAACACCAACTTCTTAGAGACAATCTTGTCCTCAGAAAAAAGCAACTACAGTA
Source organism: Pitta sordida (assembly GCA_013390025.1). Classification (NCBI taxonomy): domain Eukaryota; kingdom Metazoa; phylum Chordata; class Aves; order Passeriformes; family Pittidae; genus Pitta; species Pitta sordida. The sequence continues at coordinate 34,665 of WEKX01019460.1, forward strand.
AATAAAAAAATCATCAATAAAGTAATTTTTATATTTAAATAGTAAACACTGTTACATCCAATAAATATTCATATCAATAAACATTAATTTTCATACATAATGCTGAAGTCAAGCATCATTAAAAGTATCCATATAAATTAAGAACTTCAAAAATCTTTGAATTATCCATTCTTTCTCTAAAAAAAATGGTTTTAAAGATGTTGATAATTTTATTTTAATACAGATATTCTTTTCTACTTGTAAATAGAATTTTTTCATCATTCCAAATAAAATTTAATCAGGCTATCATAGATGTATATTTTCCTCCAGTGTTTTCTGGAAGATCATTTTATATTTGTATGTGCATATAGGATAGGGAGAAAATCAAGAGGTCATTCCTATGATTCTTTAGAAGACACTTTTTTTCTATTCCTTAGAAACTAATTAGAATACCTTGTCTACTGGGAAAAGGACTAATTGGTCATATCTGTCTTCACTGTGCCATGTCACAAAGTGAAAAATCCCCACTAATGGTTCCTGAAACACCAATATGAGGTAGGTGGCATTAGATGATTCACAGAAGACAGCCATCTATGTAGATTAATTATTTTTAATTTGTTCTGACTTTGCTGATTTATTTTAAAATAGTCATAGGGTAGTTAATAAATGTCATTCACTTCATTAAAAAACAAAGTTCTCATCTGTTGTAAATAGTAATCAAAGTACATGTAAGAGAGAAAAAAAGTGCTGTCTATAAAAGTCCTGTCTCTGCTTAGTATTACAAACCACTGGGAAATTAAGCTTTCAAATGGACTTTTCAAGGGATTGTGTTGAGCTCCACTTCCCTCATACATGTAGAAAAACTTACATTCATAGAGCAAAATAATAACAAAAAACCCTAACCTCAATTCTGATATGACAGGTGACTGTAGTAAACAGCCATTCATCCAGTAGAGATGGGCTGTCACCACTTCCAGACTGAGGACTGAGACAGGAATAGGTAGAAAAATTGTCTGAGAATCGAATGCAGGCTCAGGCACTGAGCTGCACAGAAAGCCACATACATCTGCAACACAGCATTAACTGAGTTTGGCAGCAAGAAGAAAGAACTCGGGCCTCTCCAGAAGGTATTTGCCTGGAAGTTTGGTAGCAACTGCACAGAGTTTACAGAAACCAAACTGTTTCATTTAGACAACTGAATATCCTTTTACAGCCATCTGTAAACACCTTTACTGAACAGATAGCTGAAGCTTTGAGAGATTTAGAGCCCAACACATGAACTAGAAGACATATGGAAGACAATAGTATACTAAGCTAATTGGACTCTTAGGCTTTATTTGAGGATTTACATGTGGAAGACAATTCCACAATACACAACTTTAAAAGTTGAACTGGCTTATGAACTTTCATCTTTCCTATCCTCACAATATCAGTTTTTATCCCTGCAAACAGTTCTGCCTCCTCTCTTTTGTCTAAACAACTGCCATAGACCATATGATCCACTATAAGCAAGTTTGCTTATAGCCAGGGTTGAAAATACAGCTACTAATAACAGATTTTCAAAGTTTTTCTTAAAATTAAGCTCCATCTGACTACCTTAGGAGGAGGTGACTATCACACACTGGACTTTGATTACTCCAGATTAACCAGTATAGAATAGATTTACTTCACTGCACAAATCATGGCATTCTTCAAGTCTCATCTAACCCTGCTTGAAAGAAAGAAAGAACTACATAATTAAAAATCACTTGTTCTTAGGATGAAAGCTTTTTCTTTGCTATCTTGAAAAGGCTACCCATTTAAAAAAATCACAGTTGGCTTACCTTTTATCCGCCACATGATAGTTCTCTTTTTGCTGAATGACCTGCTATTGGCTGCGTTCATCATTTACACTGAGGGCTCCCAATCCCGTTAAAAGAGAGACTTGACCATCCATTGTATTTCCTGAGGTGCAGCACAGGCATATGTACAACAGAGCGGCAGAGTTTCCCTGCTGCCAGGAGTTCAGAGAGCCCTTGGGGCCCACATCCAGGCTGACTAAGCCAGTCAAGGATCAGCCGAAGATACACTCCCCATCTTGTTTCCATTGAAGTCCAGCAGGCCACACACATAGAAAAAAGGTAGGACTGCAGTTCCAAAGCCACAGGATATAACTCAGAATCAATCTTCAAGTATTTCTTATCACAAAATCTCACAGAATATTCTGAGTTGGAAGAGACCCACAAGGATCATAGAGTCCAACTCCTAAGAGAATGTCCATACAGAGATTGAACCCACAACCCCGGTGCCATGAGCACCATGCTCCAACGATCTGAGCTAATCTCAGGGTCAATTTGCTCTTAAAAGATGCAGCTTAACCCTCATGGATCCAATCTATTTTACTATAAACCAAACCAAGATAAATCACTAAATAACTGGTAAAACGTTTCTAAATTTTATGTCTCATACTTCCCAAAGCAAAGGACGTTTTTCTGTTGCATTAACGTAAGTGAAGAGTAAATTTTTTGCTTTCTTTTGTCAAAGAAAGCAAACTAACAGAGACTTGGAAGAACAACAGAATCATCCTCTCATTTTAAGTGCAATAATAGTTTAAGACTGCTTTTCTTCACCCTCTGAATAATCTCTGGTGAAATTTCCCACCCTAATTTACATTCCCTCTTGGCATTGAAAAATCCATTTATGATTATAATGTTCTGGTTTTGTGAGATTGTTTCGTATATATAAAGTATTCAAGTAGATCTTTAAATGCATAACAATATTAATAATAAAAATATTAAGAAATTTGTTTTTACCTCTTGACTCAAGGTTGCCCTCATACCTCAAATGCTTATTTTCAGTCTGGACATTAAGAGAGAGACCACTTTAACAAAACAATTAAAAGCTACTACCATTTGATGATAACATTTTACCATAATATAAAAAGAGAAAATAGAAGATATATGACATTCTTACAGTGTCTACATTGCTGTCTTCTGTATATGAACGAGAAAACAAATATTAAACAATTTACTTTAGATCAATTGTCTCAAAGGACTGATGTTAAAATACTAAGTCATGTATTGCAAGAAGTAAAATAAGTCAATAGAAAAACACTGTACTTGCTGTATAATTTTAATAGCCTTAAGAAAAGAATCTTAATACTGACACTTTATTAGCTGTGCTTAACATCTCAGGATTTACAAGTAGCCAGCTTACAGAGAATAAATATGAGATTTAGATATTAAATCAGAAAGAAACAGACATCTTGCAAGATGAGCATGAACCTCACATGAAAACAAGATTAAGAGCAGCTATGTGCTGTCTTTGAGAGGAGTTTCTCTCATCATCTGTTCTCTCTTATAAATCTCAGTTAATACAAAGATGGCACACAGCCTTCCCCTTATTTTTTTTTAATTTAAATGTAGCTAAATTAGTCTAACTTTCTATCTTCTTGCAAATTCTGTCTCTAAGTTGAAAATTTAACTGCTTCTTTAGGTTCATTTCTTTAATTATGTAGTTATTTTTTTTAATTCTTCTGCATTTGATAGATTCATTTTGTCCTAAACTAGGCTTAAGCATCACAAAATATATAACTTATGAAGTGTGCATTTCAATAAGACCTAATATAAGGGTCTATTAGCATTCCTACTTCCACCAGATTTCTCTGCAGGCCCTACTCAGTCTCTGGACTGGTATTTGTACAAAAATGTTGATTAGGAGTAAGTTTAATGTCTCATCTTTCTTTTGCCTTTTTGAGATATCTATATGTAAAAAAAGGTAAATCTAGCTTTTGAGAACTGGTTATTACATCGTCTGAATCTTGTTCCTGTTACTGGAACTCCTCACGTCTTCTAGGACACTAATCACAATATAAATCAAACAAGACAAACACCTCCATTTCTCAGGTCTTCATGCCCCCAGAAGGCATTTAATAGTGTAGAGAGGCAAGAAAGGAAAACACGTTCTGAGATGACTTTTGTGGTTTTAGTCTTCAAGGAAAAAATAGGATTAGATACCTAGAAAACACAATATCTCCCTAGAGCTGCCTTCCTATCTCTTTGACTTTACAGATTTACTGGCTAGATGCTAAAGCCAAAGTTTATTTATCTTCCAGTTTTTAACTGACAGCCTGGAAAGGGCAGTTAGGGTGGGAACCAAAGGTGTTATAAGAATACTTTCAAGAGTATGACTCACATTATAAAGTGACAGGGGGCTGAACAAAGAATATTAAACTAAGTAAACCCCAGTTCTACAGAAATGTGAGTGCTCGTATATTGTTAACTTCAAGAAGAACTGAGGACACTTAGGCTCTAGAGTAGTCTAGAGCTGTCTTTAAGACCTGGAGAACAGAGCAGCACCAGGAAAAAGGTAAAACAGAGTAGGAAAAGGAAAGAAAATAATTCCTTCTCCACAAAATCAGTCTTGTTAAAAATAAACAAACAAAAAATCCAAACAAAAAAACCAAACCAAGCAAATAAAAAAGGCAAAAAACACCACAACATAGATGTATCAAAATAATTTAATATCAAGTATATATACTGAAAATTGCTGCTATATATCAGCCTCTGGGCTTTTGACGTAATGGTTTCCCCCCAGAAAAAGACTGTTTTTTACAGATAGACTGGAAAAGGTTTCAGAAAGTCTTGAGGTTCTTTTTAAAAGTACAAGGATTTTTCTTGGTGTAAATTCACTTGACTTAGTCCTCTATTGAATGATATGTATCTATCATTCACTGAAAAAAAGAGCCAAGTCAAATCCTCTAGTATTACTCCTGGCTATGTCAAATGGGTCACTGGAACATTTGAAAAATATTTCCCTCAGACTTAATCTTCTTTTCTATTTTTTTGAGACTTAGAGGGCCTACCATGTTTTATACTCTTGAGGAATTACCATCTAAGAATAATCAAGTCTCTTACTTAACCAATATCATAATGTCATATCTCTAAAGGTACAAATGTGTAACCTCATCGTTGATACACTAGAGCAGTACTAGCAGATTTGGTTACCAAGGAATTTTCTCAATTGTCTCTGTCCATTCCCTAAACATACATAAAAATAACTAACTCCTCTGTTGTCTGTCATGGAATTTTGTTTATGAAAAGCAAATATAACTAGCAGGATTATCAAGTCATCAATTATCAATTAAGCTTTCCTTTTTTTCTCGATGGAAGCAGGTTCCTTCGTTAGGTCTCACTTTTTGCTGGTGTACAACTCTCTCGTGGTTCGATGTTGAGCTGCTTGAGAGGGCCCAGAGAAGAGCAACAAGGATGGTGAAAGGACTGGAGAACAAGCCCTATGGGGAGCGACGACGGAAACTGGGGTTGTTCAGCCTGGAGAAGAGGAGGCTCAGAGGTGACCTNGAGGTGTGCGTTCGGTCTCTGTAGGGGAGTTAGATGGTGAGTTGGACTAGATGATCCTTGTGGGTCCCTTCCAACTCATAGTATTCTGTGATTCTGTGATCTGTAAATAAATGTAGCAAAGATTTAGTAGCACCTTAAGTTTAGTTATATGTTCAACTGCAATTGGAAATGGTAGCCACTAATATTCAAGGGATAATTCTGTAGAAAAATTGATCGCTTGAAAGGTTTTTTTTTTATGGAAATACATTAGAATGATTCACATGCTTCATAACAGCTGAAATACCTGCAAAAAACAATGTTTAAATGCATCAGTAACATACAGGTCAGAAGGACAGGTTTCCTCTTTCTGGGCAGAAATCATTGTAGGTGTCATGGGAGCAAAAGAGCTGCCCCAACTTGTATATTGTTGAAATAAGGTATCTCATGGGTCCTACTTCCTTAAGGTCCATCTGCAAGTGTTATATTTCAGGTGACGGGTTTTTAATTTTCTTTCATTATATATTAATATCTATCTATATAATCCCATGTACACATAAACAGAAAGACTTAAAAGCAAAATAACAACCAAAAAACCAAACCCATACCCTACCCAAAGTTGTCTCTTCGTTGGTTTTGTACCAAGAAATCTCTGCCAAAAGATTACATGTAGTGTTAGAGTTCATAAAACAAAAATTCCATGTTAACACAGTAATACAGCAAATTACTGGTTTTTCCATAGTGTTCACAGTAAGTGCAAGACATTGACCAAATTTCAAAGACATTTAGTATTTGATTACATGAGCCATGTAATTTGGGAAATAAAAATACCCACCACCGTACTCCCTGTTTTATAGGGAAGTGATAACTTTGTGGATGAGACTTCAGGAAAACACTAATGCCCATCTAGAAAGGAGCAAGTGGAAGACAGAGATGCTGAGGCTCTGTGTATCCCAATTATCACATCTGCTACGCCAATACACCTCTTGCAACCATCCACATCATTTTACCTCAAGTGTTCAGTGCTGTTCTATAGGAAAGAGTAGGGGCTATGACTTTTCTAGCACCAGGAATGGTGTCCTGAGTAAGAATAGATGTGGGCTAAAAACAAAGACCTACTTGACCAAGATCACACAAAAACTGATGGGTAACTGTAAATAGGAGCTCCAGGGCAAGCTGGATCTATACCTGTCAGTACTGTATATGGCTGAAAACCACAAAAAATCAAGGAATGGATTTCATATTCTGTCAATTTTCTTATTAATTTTTAAGCAATATTTCAGTAGTTCAATAATTTGGTAATAAAAGAGCAAGGGATTATTTCTAAGGAGATAGCTCTTTCCTGGTGGACTCACTCTAATGATAGAAAAGCAAGTATTGCACATTTCTTTGAGTTTTAAGGAAAGAAGAACATAGGCCAGAAGCAAGTCGTACTAGTATTTAAGTCTCTGCATTACAATATATGATAAGTTCATGTTCTCCTAAAACCAAAAGAAGTCAGGATTTTCCCTCAGTTTATCTGTTCACAAATGGTTGGAATAGATGGGAAGTGTTCCAGAAAATATACGAAGCAAAAATTAAACCCAAAGCATGTGAAGAGTTTTAATAATATCTATTAGCAGTGCTCAACTTTAAATAAAAAGCTCTTACTTCTCTGTTGTTTTAAAGTGGAATTTGGCTTTCCTTTTTTCCTTTTTTTAATGAATTTGATGTGGTAGTTGGTTTGACAGGACTATTTGCAAGTTACTCATGTTTGGATCCCTATGTGAAAATTTCTATTCTTTTTTTCAAGCACTAATATTATCTTTTCTTTTACTGATTTTTTTTTAATGAAAGCAGAACTACCTTGAATTTTTTCCCTTTAATTAATCTTCTTTAAACATACGGCAGCAATGCAATTATTATAAATGACCTCTAAACTCTCTGTATATATTAAGGCCTTAAGCTAATCTTGTGGTGTTTTAAATTTAGTTTCATTTTTCTATAAAGTCTCACTATTGTAAAAGCATTTTAAAACTACTCTGTGTGCTGCTGGAGTACTGTGCATGTGAGTGTCTGCATGCGCACATCGGGGCCAAGGACAGAGAGAGAATTGCGTATTTCTCATCCAAGGGAGAATACAGACAGTGAGAAAGATGTAGCACGGTATGTTNTTTGACAGACAGGACTATTTGCAAGTTACTCATGTTTGGATCCCTATGTGAAAATTTCTACTCTATTTTTTAAGCACTAATATTATCTTTTCTTTTGCTGATTTTTTTTTAATGAAAGCAGAGCTACCTTGAATTTTTTCCCTTTAATTAATCTTCTTTAAACATACGGCAGCAATGCAATTATTATAAATGACCTCTAAACTCTCTGTATATATTAAGGCCTTAAGCTAATCTTGTGGTGTTTTAAATTTAGTTTCATTTTTCTATAAAGTCTCACTATTGTAAAAGCATTTTAAAACTACTCTGTGTGCTGCTGGAGTACTGTGCATGTGAGTGTCTGCGTGCGCACATCGGGGCCAAGGACAGAGAGAGAATTGCGTATTTCTCATCCAAGGGAGAATACAGACAGTGAGAAAGATGTAGCACGGTATGTTCTTGTCAGAGATCACACACAAACTGCCTAAAACACAGCTTATGATCCTCCCACAATGGGATATTTTTACTATCCTTAATGACGCCAGGCAGGTGTTTACAGTTATGATGTATGTCCGTCTAAAGTTGGAATTAAGCACAGACACAAAATAGCAATGCTTGACGCACTAGACCATGACATACTGTACGCACTGCAATTAAAATTAACTTTACTCCTGATTTTTTTAACTTTTTTTTTTTTCTAAGGATACAAGAAAAGCTATGAAGATGCATTCTGGTTTGTGGAAAGCTGTAAACTATTTTGAGAAGCGTAAAAAAAAATAATTTGCAGAATGAACTGAAATTCTCTAAACTACCTTTTTAGTCTTGGCTCGATCTTTGCCAGGTGATTTTGGAGAAGGAGGAAGGAAGGGAGCTTTCCATCTGTTGAGGTGCTAGTATTCTAAACACGTTCCTGAGTTAATTTTGACTCTTTAAAGTGTGAGATAAGTTAATATACTCTAAACCAATATATGATGTCAATCAACAGTGCTTTTCTCAATATCAACCCACTCACTTCCGCCGCCTGCTTACTGGCTCTAGAGGCTTCTTGCTCTAAAACTATTTCCCTTAAGAAATGAAACATTCAAGAGGTATCAACAAATCATAGATGTCTCTAATAAAATAAACACATATAGTGTAAACGGAAATAGAGAGACAGACATTGTTTATTCCCTTTGTGTTGTAGCATTTTACCTAAATGCTGCACTCAAATGCAAACATTCTGAAATACAAAGTAACACCTTTTTTTTTAAAGCAGAAGTGAAAAAAATACTGTAAAGAAACCTTTTTTATTTTATAAAATAACACGAAAATAGATAGATCCTACAATATCTTTTTTTCTGCTTCTATTTTCAGTCTTTTCAAACCAGGCACAGAAGTCTCTGAAGTATATTAACATTTGCCAGATACTATACATCCAAAATATTTAGAATATTATACAATCATCTTGTCAGAAAATATGAACAAATTTACTAAGTCTAGGCCTGCCTAGATGAACATACTTTGCTGAAGGAAACGAAGATTGCAGTGCACATGCAATAGTCCCCTCTGGGTTATACATTAAGAATCTAGAGACTTACAGAACCTTAAAGTTCTGTCTCGATCATCAGGTTTACTAGGTAATTCAGAAAACGTAGTCCATAAATCTGCCTAACTCCTTTGCATAATTGTTCTCTACAACACCCTGTAATAATGGATTCTACAAATAGAAATTGTGAAAAAATAATTTTCTTCTGTTAACTATAAATTTATTTACAAGTTAAAAAACTTAGTATAGCATTTTGTATATTTGCATATCCTTCTATCTTCTCTCCTACCTGTTCTCTAAGCTGCAAAAATATAATTCATTATAGTTCACATTACAATCTATATGAAAGGCAAGGATTTTCTAGTTTAACTAGATTCTTTTCTTGAATTAATCTAGCAAAATTACATGAAATATACAAAATTTAAATTTACAAAATGACACAACTTTATAAATAGATTCACCTAGCAGCATAGATTAATTTTTTTATTTGCTTTAAATTCCTCTGCTAGCAATAAATTATATTCTATTTTCTTTTTGACCAGTGATGAATATTAGGCTAATTTTTCAGAGAACTATTCATAATTATGACCAGCAAGAATTACCAAAGACTTTAAAGTGGGAAAAAAGAAAGTGAGCATTAGTAACTACGCACAGTATCACACTAGAGAATATCTAGTTTATTAACTGAAGTGTCAAGTATTTAAATAGCTGAAGAGAAACAATACTCTCTAGTATTAAGATGGTTAATTTTTCCCCTCCCCACGTTTCATCATAAGAAGGTAAAAAGCAAAAGCAAAGCCAACAGTGATCCCATCACTACCCACCCTCCCTCACCCCGAAAAACAAGCAACCCTAATACTCAATATGAGTCTCTGATGCAGCAACATTTTGGGGACATGCCTAAATTTCAGGATGAGTCACATCAGTGTGACTCAGAATCAATAGTAATTTTAATGTGCAAAAAAAAAATTAAGATGGCTCAAGATTCTTACTTAGTTAACATCCTGTTTCAGTAGATATAGCCGTATGGTTTTACCAGCAGAATTAACGGGAGCTCAGCTGCCTTGATAACATGGTCATAGGACAAAACTTTCCTCTGTGGAATCCATGGATCCTTGAAACAGTGGAGATTTATCTTAACAGAATGTACCCCAAGGTCAGCAGACTTCATACTCCTGCCAGGGAAATAATGCAGACCCTTTCTTATTTTGATCAAGTGAAACAGCACCCTAAAATAATTGGAAATAATCATCTAAGTTTACCCTACTTTTTAGTTTCTCTCCACTAAACATGTACCTTTGTCAGCTCACCATCTGTTTAACATAATGCGTATATGAGGACAAAGCTGTTTTCAGACATCCATTCTATTTTCCCTCTATTGCAAGTCCTATGGAAAAAAAATTATTATTTTGTCTCTGGTGCATTTACAATGAGACTCAAAGTTACTGTCACCATCTTCTGCTTGCACAAATGCAATACAGAAAATTCACATACTCCCTGGGGACTAGCTTGGATTCCTGTTAGAATGAAGCCAATATGAAGTTGATAGAGGTGATTGGCTAACTCTAATAATTATCAATCTGAAATTTAAGGATGAAAAAGAAATGGATATTAATGAAACTCACAAAGAAATAGATCTTAATTAATAGTGTTCCCAAGGAGATCTGAAAAATGATTTTTTTTTAATGGAAACACATTATTCAGAATTCATTGATTTAGCAATTTAAAATTTTATTTTGCTTTTATTTATTTAAAAGAGATAAATATATACATACATAAATGTATGAATAGAAAATATAATCTCTTTATTTTAATAAAGAGAACTGAGCATAGGCGTGTGACTTAAATAATAATAATAATAATAATAATAATAATAATAATAATAATAATAATGATAAGGGAGGGTGACTTCCCTGCCTCCTCCCGAGAACAAAATAAGATATTTAATTTTTTTTAAATCTATTAAAGATACAGGTGAAAAGTTGTTTCACAAAGTTTTTTTATTCACCTTCAATATTCTATCTTTTAACTAAGTAAGTGGGCCTGATCCCTAGGTGGACGTTCGCTTGGGAGTTGGACTAGATGATCCTGTGGGTCCCTTCCAACTCAGAATAACCTGTGAACCTATAAGCTGAGTTATTTTGAGTGATTCTCTTCCATCCACAGACTGCTTACAGCAGACTCATCGAGCACCATTAAAGATATTGAGGTGAACATGAGCCTGAGTCAGCTGACCATTTCTTAGATTGGAGAATTTCCAGATGTCCGAAGAGTGCTGCATTTTGTCTGTTCTATGAAAGGAATGTCAAGAGAGAAATGAAAGACTATGGTGCAAGACACACATCACTACCANCCCTCACCCCGAAAAACAAGCAACCCTAATACTCAATATGAGTCTCTGATGCAGCAACATTTTGGGGACATGCCTAAATTTCAGGATGAGTCACATCAGTGTGACTCAGAATCAATAGTAATTTTAATGTGCAAAAAAAAATTAAGATGGCTCAAGATTCTTACTTAGTTAACATCCTGTTTCAGTAGATATAGCCGTATGGTTTTACCAGCAGAATTAACGGGAGCTCAACTGCCTTGATAACATGGTCATAGGACAAAACTTTCCTCTGTGGAATCCATGGATCCTTGAAACAGTGGAGATTTATCTTAACAGAATGCACCCCAAGGTCAGCAGACTTCATACTCCTGCCAGGGAAATAATGCAGACCCTTTCTTATTTTGATCAAGTGAAACAGCACCCTAAAATAATTGGAAATAATCATCTAAGTTTACCCTACTTTTTAGTTTCTCTCCACTAAACATGTACCTTTGTCAGCTCACCATCTGTTTAACATAATGCGTATATGAGGACAAAGCTGTTTTCAGACATCCATTCTATTTTCCCTCTATTGCAAGTCCTATGGAAAAAAAATTATTATTTTGTCTCTGGTGCATTTACAATGAGACTCAAAGTTACTGTCACCATCTTCTGCTTGCACAAATGCAATACAGAAAATTCACATACTCCCTGGGGACTAGCTTGGATTCCTGTTAGAATGAAGCCAATATGAAGTTGATAGAGGTGATTGGCTAACTCTAATAATTATCAATCTGAAATTTAAGGATGAAAAAGAAATGGATATTAATGAAACTCACAAAGAAATAGATCTTAATTAATAGTGTTCCCAAGGAGATCTGAAAAATGATTTTTTTTTAATGGAAACACATTATTCAGAATTCATTGATTTAGCAATTTAAAATTTTATTTTGCTTTTATTTATTTAAAAGAGATAAATATATACATACATAAATGTATGAATAGAAAATATAATCTCTTTATTTTAATAAAGAGAACTGAGCATAGGCGTGTGACTTAAATAATAATAATAATAATAATAATAATAATAATAATAATAATAATAATGATAAGGGAGGGTGACTTCCCTGCCTCCTCCCGAGAACAAAATAAGATATTTAATTTTTTTTAAATCTATTAAAGATACAGGTGAAAAGTTGTTTCACAAAGTTTTTTTATTCACCTTCAATATTCTATCTTTTAACTAAGTAAGTGGGCCTGATCCCTAGGTGGACGTTCGCTTGGGAGTTGGACTAGATGATCCTGTGGGTCCCTTCCAACTCAGAATAACCTGTGAACCTATAAGCTGAGTTATTTTGAGTGATTCTCTTCCATCCACAGACTGCTTACAGCAGACTCATCGAGCACCATTAAAGATATTGAGGTGAACATGAGCCTGAGTCAGCTGACCATTTCTTAGATTGGAGAATTTCCAGATGTCCGAAGAGTGCTGCATTTTGTCTGTTCTATGAAAGGAATGTCAAGAGAGAAATGAAAGACTATGGTGCAAGACACACATCACTACCACCCTGATGATCTCATAACTGAGTTATGAGATTTCAGACATATACACCCAACCTTTCATACCCAACACCTCATCCAGCCTCAGAGGAATGGAACAATGTAGGGAGCACCAGAACAAGAGGACATGGCCTCAAGATACGGCAGGAGAGGTTTAGGCTGGAAGTTAGGAAGAGCTTTTTCACAGAGAGAGTGATCTCTCGGTGGAATGGTCTGCCCAGGGAGGTGGTGGAGTCGCCATCCTTGGAGGCGTTTAAGAAAAGACTGGACGAGGGACTCAATGACATCTCCTAGATGGGAGGCTTGGTTGGAAGGAGTGTGGTGCCCATGGTTCTATGGTTGTGGGCCTGATCCCTGGGTGGGCGTTCGCTTGGGAGTTGGACTAGATGATCCTGTGGGTCCCTTCCAATTCAGAATAACCTGTGAACCTGTGAGTTGGATTAGCTCCCTCATAGACCTTAGAAAGCCTTATGGCCCAGAAAACATTGACTGGCAGAGGAGTAATTTCCATTTCCATAAATGGCCAGTGTCATGTAGGTGTTTGGAGGATTTCAATTTCCTCACAGGCATCCTGGAGGGACAAGGGAAACCGGGGGATCTTTGCATATTTCAGAAGCCAAGATGATTTCGGAAGCACTTCTCAGGACAGATTTCATTGTCTTCAGTCTTCTAATTCAGGGAGCCAAAACAGACATCCAGTAAACGTGTCAGATAGAAAAGATAAAAATCAAACAGTACAACCTGTTGCAACAGTGCTTTTGGCATGGTTGAATTTTCATGCTCAGCCATAACACTTCATTGAAAACTCCCATACATAGTTCACTCTTTTGTACAATATTTTCTGACTTTGTCTTATGTAAAACGAGAATAGTATTGATATTACAATACCAACTGGAGTTACAAATCCAATAAGACGTAAAATGAGGTCAAGAAAGGAGAAAGGTCAGCTTGTCCATTATATCTAACAGCCTATCTGTTTCTTGGTTGTTTGAACATATTAAAGCTATCATATGTGTGTGTGTCTATGTATATATATAATATGTATATACATACAGAATTATCTCTTATATATGCTTCTGTATTTCTGTCACCTATCATCTATTGTAAATGTCATGTTAACTGTTAAACACAGATCTATTTTGAGAAAGGCTTTGGTTCTCTAGCATAACACAGATATTTTTCTGACTTAAAGCAATTCTGATCATTCATGCTCACAAATTTTCCTCTTGTGTGTTTGTCTTGTTAATATTTAAATATGCTTTCCCACAAACATGTAACACAAAGAAAAAGTTTTAACCATTTAAATAAAGCCTCGCAAAAATAACTTCAAGTACATTCTAATAGGAAAAGACTAACAGACCAATTCTCCTGCTCTCTCTCTCTCACACATACAGAGTTCAAGTCTCTTAAAGCAACATCATACAGGGAAAATGAAATTTGAAAGGCTAGCAAGGACAAAAGTATGACCTTTCATAACCAGAAAATTATTTTTAAGATGTTTAAAGTTTTCTACACAGAGCCTTGCCTCTACAATTTTAAATTCAAATACTGAGGTTACAAAGGTAACTTTTGTTCATAGTGTTATGTTGCAAGAATTCTACAAATGATTGCTCAAAACCTAAAATACCTTTGCATTTAAAAATTGGAAAGTGGGACCAGAAAATTAACAATAAACTAGCTTATTTACTGAATAGAAAGAAAACATCATAGAAATAATACAAATAAAAGCTGAAGTTACATGAGTCCCTTCCAACTCAGAATAACCTGTGAACCTATGAAATGCACCTTATGCTTATAAATGGAGTTTACACCTTCAAGAAGTTCAGCACAAACAACAGTTGTAAGCATATAGAATGAATGTATTATCAAACACAGTAAATGAGTCGTTCACAGCCTAAATTTCTTGTTACTTATTTCAAATTAAATCTAGGCAATTTCATTGAAATTAATAAAAGACTGATTGCAGGCAACGAAAACTTGACCTACTCTAAAACATTAAAAAGTGCATGGACAAAGATCACTCTAAAACATGGTTGTTAAGTAAACCAAAGCTACAGGGTGAGTCCAAACATAAATTTTCTTGAATTTAAAGGTTCAAGGGGCATTCAGTGTGTATGGGGCATTCAAATCACCAAAGACAGCATCTAACTTTGACATACTCTCTGAGTCCCTTTGGTTGTGGTTTGTTGTTTTTAATAAAAATTCTGTTGTTCGGCTTTGTCTTTGAACATGGACATTCATCTAAATTTGTTTCTATTTGTCCATTTTTTTTAATTAACAATGAAAATGTACCACAGAATTTATAATCTCAAAAGAGCTCGACATTTTTCATTTTTCATCTTTGCCTTTAAGATATAATAAGTATTTCTTATTCCCTTGACTTCAAAGGGTGACAAGTTAAAGATTAACACAATGGAGTATGTGATGTTCACTATTTTTAGTTGCATGAATATCAGTTCAACTGTGACAACCTTTGCTTTTTAAATCTAAGCACTTGAGAATTTCTGAAAGAAAATTAGAGTAATTATTACATTATCTCCCAACACTCAGGCACAGAAGGAGCAGAGTTCATAAAAAAGATGACTGAGTAATTAATTTTAATTCAGCAATATAGGACGCTCGCAATGCCCAATATTAGAAAATGCATAAAACTATCTCTTTGCTTGTCTGTACAAGATTTGTATAAACTAATATGTGATGTAAGCTCAGTTTATTAAATAAAGAGGTTACCTAGAGTTTTTTCAGATTGATCTGTGACGTAACGTGTTTTCATCAAATAATCTACCAGTGCCTTGAATCAAGGGAGAAATATTCCTACAGCCATAAGGGATTTAATTCCTGGAGCTTTGGAAGTGTTTAAGTACTAGACTATACACCTCATTCACAGGAAATGAAGTCCAACACAATTTTATTCCACTCAACATGTTTATATATGCACTGAACTTCAACTCGTTAGAGTAACCTGAAATCCCCTTAAAAATTAATGTCAGTCATCAGCACAACTTAGGCTTCCCAGTGTAGGCAGAGAATGTAAATAAAGTGCTAGTGACATCACTGTTTCTCAATTGTCATTGAAGGTTTCCAAGCCACTTTCTACCAATAGTGGAACAAATATTGAGGGGGAAAAGCATTAAAGTAAAAAAAAAAAAAAAAATCCATGGCAGTAATTGTGAAGACCAAACTCAGATGGTACTATTGGGTTTAGGTCATATTATCAGAGGATGCATTCTATAACAAATACATGATGTCACAGAAATGAATTTTACTTTTCTTTAGCAAAGTGCTGTTTGCAACACAATAGTGTAAGTATCTTTATTACTAAAAATGCCTTGAAAATCAAAATTATTTTAAATATTTAAGTGAGGAGATTTTAGGTTCCACTAAGGGCTAGTCTATCTGGTGAGACAGAATTGACACAGTGAGGAAAAATATTCATAGCCTTGTAGTTATATCCAAATAGCCCTAGAAAACAGATAGTGCATCTCTTTAAAATAAAGGGAGTTTTCTGTCCTCAAATGTATTTTCTGGTAAGCCTATAGTAGATGACAGAAAAACCTCACTTGTTCCTTGGGGTAGAGTTTGGGATACACAAGACATTTCTTTGACAGATTCACCCAAGCAATGCAGCCCTCAGCTCACTGCATACGGACAACCTAGTTCTTATTTCACCATAGAGCATCTGCCAAGAAAATATAATTACACTCCATCAAATCCTAAGGCTAATCTAAAAATCACACTTAAAGGAGGTAGAGCTAGTAGAATAGAACAGTCAATAAATATTAAGAGGTGAAGATTGTGTGGATAGGTCCAGAATTTGGTGAATGTCCTTTTTTTACTATAGTGTCTTTCACAGGCTCTGTAGACATAAGTAATGCAAAATTAAAGTCAGTTTAAGTTGTAGCTCTCATGTACTTAAATACAGGAAACAAAAACCTGGAGCTAAGTATAAGAGCAATTATCCCATGCTTTTTGAAGCAAGTCTACTTACCTCTAAGACAAGTTAAAGGTTAGGTGAACAATATGTCTATGCTATTTTAACAAAGATTTTCTCCAAAGAGTTTTTCCAACTATTAAAGAGACTCTGTCAGTGATATTGGACAATCAGCCACATAAAGTAGCTGGGCTTATAATGTGGTAAAATGTTAAAAAACAATTACATACTCTCTAAAGAAAGGAGGGGAAATGAGTGAAATTTCACCATTGAAAACTTTGGCAGATATTTGAAAACTAGGGGTGCACGGTCTTACTTCTGTACCCTGGCAGTGAGGCACCTTCAGTTCACACATTGCTCTTAAATACTACTTGTATGGATTTAATTTTTAAGAAATTATTTCTTTGCTGTGAAATTTACCACATAAAGTGTTGTGTCAGTATATTAAATAATATAAAATTAATAATGTAAAATCTCCAATTACATCCTTCCTTAGCAAACAGTCACTGCACAATAACATCTTTAAATTATTATTTCAAGCTTCCTTAAATTTAAGTGGCAATCTCAGGAATAGCACTTCTGTTCCTGCTATTTTAGCCACTTCCATAAGAAGAAAAATATTGAAGTTCCTGTTTACTTCAGAATTTGCCATGAAGAATCATAAAATATCTGATATTTTATATAGCTGTAATTCTTACATACTGGGCACCAAATACTTTTCTTTATAACTTCGGTTTAGTATTAAAGTAACTGATTAATTAAGTAATAAAATTTACATGTTGAGAAGTCAAAACACTCCTGATATATAGAGACTTCTGAGAAAATAAATATTGCTATAACAAAGTTAGCATTCAGTCTGTGTGAATTTGTTCATATGATCGCAACACTGACATGTAGCAGAGTATGAGAGAACTCTGGATGAGTAACAGACCGTTCGAAGACTTCTAGTTTACCCAGTAATTTTTCCATCTATCTCATGAGAAAATTTTGCATCTATACTTATGATTAATACTGATTTTCACTGCAGCCCTCTGATTTCAGAAAGTATCCAATGTATGCTGAGGTAAATTGAAAACATCAGAATGACCATAAACTTATTTTTTTTCTGTTGAGTTACATGAAGCACTAGACCCTATAAGTGCTTGTTCTACCTATTTATCTAATAATAGCCACATTTTTAAGGATAATGCAACACATGTGGAACATCTTATTTATGACAGCTATTCTGCTCCATGATAAATCTGCTGGTGATTATACATTCCTATGCATTGATCATACTTTCTTCTTTATAGCTTTCTTCTTAGGTGCCATATGGATTTATGACATTTTTACTCATCAGTCATCTTACTTGAGTAATTTTTGTTTTTCTCAGTTACAATGAGAGAAGAAACATATTTTTTAAAAGTGCTTGTTTAAAACCTGTATTCGCTTAGCTTTTGGAGATACAGCACCTATTGACAGAACTACATCTCCTTACACTTCAAAAATAAACATAAAAGAAAATCTGGTTAAACTAAGGCTCTTTGACTTTAAAAAAACACAAATCCTGATCTCATATTAGAGCCCTCAAAGACACATGCAGTGCTCATGGAGATGTACTTGTAAGAACGATAGCATCTGGAGAATAAAAGTAACATAATAATAGTGAAGTTTCCAAATGACTGAATAGTAAAGAGAGGAATAGTGAATGGATTGAACAGGAGTTGATCTAATTCTGCTGAAATTCTAGTTCACAGTCAGGGCAAGACTCACTAGATGGCACTGCGATACATCCAGAGAAGGAGCTGGAGAGGTGATTTCCCTTAGTGTAAAAGCGAGGTTATAGTTCAGGGAAAAGAAAAGCTGGATTTTTGAAGTTGCTTGTTGAAGTTCGTGTTTCTGGGATGCTCTCTGAACTGTAACTGCTTTAAGGTGTTAATAGTTAAAGCAGACAGGTTCTCTGGGAACAGACAAGAAAGTTTAGTTAGCATATCTGAATACAGACATTGTCTGAATGTTGTAAATAGGACAAGTGGCATCTAGAATATACCAATCATTATTTTTCATTCATTTTTCATTTTCACAAGGTTTTAATATCAGTCATTGTACATACTTTTCAATTTTTTCACATATGATATATTTTTAATTTACTTACATTCAATTTCAACTATTTTAACATCCACGGATAATTTCTGAGACACTAGCTTAGTTGTTTGGGCAATGACAGGGCATGACAAGAAATTCAGAATTCAGACTAAGCAGTTATGATAACATTTCTTTGGGACAACCCAACAGTGTGTTCTGCCCAAAGGCTTTCACCTTGCAAAGCTCTGGAGGCTATTTTTTCCCGCTATACCAAGATGTTCCACGCAGTCTCCTCTCCCCTGACACAGAGCAGTGGACAGAATATGGAGCATGTCATATTTACAGTTCCTTGGGACACTGTTTTAGACTGATATAAATACACAAATGCAAGCACATTTTAAACGTGCAAGACCCTATTATTATTAATGCAGGCAAAAAAATCTGATAATTTCCCTAAAAATGAGTGGAAGCTGCATAATCATCATAACACAAACTTGTCCGCATTAAGGAAAATCAAATCAGTGTCTGGAAGGCTGGAGAGAGGGAAGGAGTATTTTGGCAGAAAGAGCTATTATAAGAAAAAACATCAATGCCATTTAGAACTGATCTATTACCTGGCACCAAGTACAGATTATTGTCAAGAATAACAAATTTAGACATAGTGAATAGTCTGCTTAAGTTATTTATATGCAACTAAATGGTTTGGAAAAGGAGGCTTTGATTCTACTATGTTTTCCTTTGTCTAAGTAGACAGCTTGTTGGTATTGATTCTAGTACGTATTATAAAGCATAAGCAATTCAAAGAGATGAGACCCTTTCTTACCAGACATATTTCTCTCCACAAGCACATTAAACCCTGGGGAACTGATATATGTTAACAAGGGAGAACCAGATCTCTAATTTGAGTAGATTGAACACTGGCATCATTTTGAATTCTGTTTGTACAGGTAAGACCTGCAAAAGAATAATTTATATAAATCTGAATATGTACATTTCTAACATATTTACCAGACTTGTCAGGGTTCATGCTTTGAATGGAAGGCAAACATACCTGGTAGCAGACTCGTATCATCCATTTGAGACTACATATTTTGGTATAGAGAGATTTGCTTCTTGGTCACCTTCCTGCTTAGGCCACCAAAGGGATAACTTAATTCCTCCCATCTCTTCCACTATTGCTAGCTCCGAAAAATGGTAACATTTTCCCTGGATTATGTTGGAAATGGAAAGCACTTGCCCACAAATGAGAAAGAAGAAAATAACAAACTTTCTTTGACTATTAAGTTTTTTTAAAAAAAAGGTTCAAGGTTGGGGGGGGGTTGTCAAGAAAAGCTATGGATTATCATCATACTTCCAAGTTTACTGAGAAATTCATACATTTATTACCATAATTTTTTTGTAACTTCTACTTATAGAGGACTTTTTGACTTTGCACATCAATTTTCACCTAGAAAAATTAGAAACTTTGAACTCAATTAAAATAAATGATTTGGCTGAATGACCACCTTACTATAAAAAAGCAGAAATTTTGAGACATCCGTGAGAAGAAACATTACTTTGACATTGTGGTCCAGTAACTACTACTCTAAAGCATTATTCTGACTAAATAAACACAGTCTTAAAAAAGAAACAAAAATCTGATTTTCAATTCTCCAAATCTTTTTTGCTTTTCTTTCAGATAATGCTATTCTTTAAATAGATATATCCAAAATTTCTGATTCAATCACATTCACACCTCAATCATTCTCTGCTCAAAGTGAACAACTTGTTTTCTGCCATAAACAGATCCAGAAGCCTCTCCCCAGTAATGGCTTCCTCTTTCTGAATGGCTGCTACTCAAACAAACAAACAAATAAAAACAAAAAAAGAGATAGAAGTGTAAACAAAAAAATCTCCTTAAATTGCTGAAAAACTGCTCAAAAGCATCCCACAGAACATATACCCTGTATCAGCTGATTTTGTTGGCGAAAAGAAAGATAATGTCCCTAGAAAAATAGGGAAATGCAAGTCCTGGTGTAACCCAAACAACAATTCCACTGCACAAGCTACAACAACAAGTAATACCACAAATGTACCCTTATACACATTTGTGAACTTTGTACACAAATGTACATGAGTTTGCTATTATGTGATTGCCTTCAAGAATAAAGCTAAGAACAGACAGGCTCTATGCAGGAACACTTCAGTTAATGTTTTTTTCCTTTCCACAGGGCAGGCCAGTGAACACAAAGATTGTTAGAGGATGCTCAGGATAAGAACATAAATATAAAAGATCTTTTCTTGCGAGACGTGAGGACCTAACACAACTTTGCAGAACATAAATATATAAAAATATAAACACACAGACCTCTTTTATAAAGTCCAAAGTTGTTCACAAATAGTCTGGCTCCAAAGAAAAAAGTTCAAGCCAGCAGCTTGGATCAAAAATCTGAGAGGAAAGAAATACATAACGGTTCAACTGAGTAGGGCTCAATTTAAAACTGAATTTAAAACTATTTTAAAATTTTGTGCCATACTGTCCTTTTGGCAGAACACTTTGTAAGAAATAAACATGTAAGGAGACAAATTCACAAGAAAAGTTGCTTCATCTTGATTTGTTAGAATTAGATAGATAATAAAATGTCTACATAGTTATCAAATTCTTTTGATTAATGTTTTCCTTAGTAAGAGGCTGTGGGGATTTTCTAACTTGCCTTAAAATTATTTGCCAGCACTGGTAGAGGTTTTGATCAGTCAAAACACAATACATTGGTTTAAATATAACACCAGCCTCTCCTATCAGATGTTTCTGAAGAAAGAGGCAATGCTACAGTCTACCTGTATATATGCAAGGAAACCATCAGTTTTTCTCAAACTTTGTTAACAACCTAATTTCTCTCAGTATAGCTCTTTTATATCCTCGTAAGAGAGGAAAATGAGACAAACAGCCATTGCTTACCTAAAATTGACAAAAGTGAGGGAAGAGTGAGGTCTATCATGTTTAACTGGCACAAACCGATTTATGCTGCTGGCACTGAAATCAGAACCAGGTTTACCAGATGTACTTTTAATACCTGTAGGGGGGAAAAAAATTGCTCAAAACATGATTCTCTAACTGGGTGCAAGAAAAGGAAGATAGTACCTCAAGAAGGAAAATAAAACCAAGATTTTCCATAACAAATGGAGGCTTGTGTCTGCACCAATGGCAATTCTTTAAAAGACTACCTGTGAAGCTGCCTGAGCAGGTAACTGACCCACATTATACCCTTGGGGCATTTCAACCACTAATTGGGTGGTGAGTCATTCTTTGTTTCTCTCATTGTTTGTTGCTGTAAATGCAGTATATGCCAAAAAGATATATTTGTTGGAATTCCTTGTTGAAAGGACATAGGTCAGTACCTCGGGAGAGGAACTAGTGAGAAGACCCTTTTCTACCAAAAAGTGCACTCAAAGGAGAGTGTACACTAAAATAAATACATTTCTATTTTTTATTCGTTATGAGGTTCTTCTAACAATTTTTTTTGTTTATTTAAAAAAAGCCACAGAAGAAAC
The DNA here is from genome assembly GCA_013390025.1 of Pitta sordida. Lineage (NCBI taxonomy): Eukaryota > Metazoa > Chordata > Aves > Passeriformes > Pittidae > Pitta > Pitta sordida. The sequence continues at coordinate 57,010 of WEKX01019460.1, forward strand.
AATATGTCATGAATATAAGAAGAAAAAAAAGAGACCAAGGAAAATCTCAGAGGTTGAGAAGAGTGAAAAATAAAGACAAATAAGTTAGTTATTTTAGTTAGTTTAGTTATGTTAGTTAACAACTATAACCTGGAGGCAATTCGCAAGAGTGATATTTTCAGTTGTTCAAAGATAACAGGTTCTAATCATAAGTGAAATGTAAACAAAATTAATGATCCAATCTCTTTATTTTACTAAGAAAGAGCATTCATAAAGGCAATACTAGATGCTGGTATAAATTACCACAGCACTCTTGACATCAACTACAAAGAAATAGTTTTTCCACATTAATAACCTCATGAATTGCTACAGTTTAGGTGCAAAAGTGTTCCATTGCATTTTAAGTTCACAGGTTAACCGGTTATTCCGAGTTGGAAGGGACCCACAAGGATCATCTAGTCCAACTACCAAGAGAGCACCCACCCAAGGATCGAACCCACAAGTGTGGAACCATGGGCACCACGCTCCATCCGTCCAAACCTCCCATTATCTAGACCATATCACTGAGTTCCTTCCTCCCCTGCGCCAGGGGAGATGGGATGGTTGTTAGACTGGATGTTAGGAAGAGCTTTTTCCCAGAGAGAGTGATCCCTCAGTGGAATGGTCTGCCCAGGGAGGTGGTGGAGTCACCATCCCTGGAGGTGTTTAAGAAAAGACTGGATGAGGAACTCATTGACATGGTGTAGATAATGGGAGGCTTGGATGGACAGCACGTGGCCCCCGTGGCTCCAATGTTGTGGGTTCGATCCCTGTGTGGGCGCTCGCTTGGGAGTTGGACTAGATGATCCATCTGGGTCCCCTCCAACTCAGAATATCCTGGGATTCTGTAAACTTATTCTCTTTCAATTTGAACTCACCCCCCCATGTCCTGGCTCTACATGCTCTTGTAAATAGTCTTGCTCCATCTTTCCTGTATCAGGTACAGGAAGGCTGGAATTAGGTCACTCAAATTTTTTTCTTCTCCATGCTAAACAATTACAATTCTCTCAGCCTTTCACCTCCCTCAACCTGTTGCCTGTGCTTTGGATGTAACCCAGGCTACGTTTGTATTTCTGGGCTGGGAGTGCACATTGATGGCTCCTGTCCAGCCTCTCCCCCACCAGCAGTCCGAGGCGTCTCTTGGAAGGGCAGCCCTTGATCTGCTCATCCCCTAGCCTGAATTAATACTAGGGCTTGCCCCAAGCCAGGTGCAGCACCTTACATTTGAGTCTTGTTAAATCTTATGAGATTCCCGTGGACCCAATTCTTGAGCTTGTTCAGCTCCCTCTGGATGGCATCTTGCCCTTCAGGTGTGTCAGTCACATTAATCATCTTGGTGTCATCTGCAAATTTACTGAGTGTGCACTCAATCCCTCTGTCTACATAATTAACAAAAATATTAAATATTAAATAACACTGGTCCCAATACAGACCCTTGAGGGTTATCACTGATGCCCATCAAGACTCTACATTGACCACTACCCTCTTGATGAGACCATTCAACCAGTTGCTAATCCACCTAACAGTCCACCAATTGAATCCATCGTTCTCCATATTGGAGAGAAGGATGTTGTGGGGGACCACACCAAAGGCTTTACACAAGTCCTGATAAATGACATCTGTGGTTCTTCCCTTATCCACTGATGTAGTTACTCCATCATAGAAGGCCACTAAGTTGGTCAGACATGGTTTTCTCTTGATGAAATCTGTACTGGCTCTCTTGAATTACCTCCCTGTCCTCCATGTTCCTTAGCATAACTTCTAGGAAGATCTGTTCCATGATCTTCCCAGACACAGAGGTGAGGCTGACAAGTCAGTAGTTCCCAGGTCAGTTCTTCGTTTCTTAAAGCATCTAAAGTATGTTCCCCTTTTTCCATACTTCCCCTGACTGCCATGACTTTTCAAATATCACGGAGAGTGTCTCAATGGCTACAGTCCTTATCCTGCTGTCCGTTCACTCAAGAGGTATGGGAAAAGAGATTGCCATTGAAGACTGATGCAAAAAAGCTGTTAAGTAACTCAGCCTTCTCCGTATCCATTGTTACCTGTGCCATGATACTTTTCCAGCAGATGTTGAGGTGTCTGGAGTTCACAGCAGGAGCAGAGTCTGTGAGCACTATACCTCCTATAGCCACAGCAGGAAGATTTCATCAAGAGGTCCCCTTGACCTGTAGTAGACCCCAACCACAAAGTTCCCTTTGTTGCCTCAGTCGCAGGTTTTTTACCAATAGGCTTTCTACCTGCTCATTGCTGTTCTTCAAAGATGCACTTTTTCCCCATCCCTATCTATATATAAAGGACAATCCCTCCACCTCTCTTTCCTGTCTCTTCTGAACAGTCTGCAGCCATTGATAGCCACATTCCAGTCATGGAGAGGAACACCTAGAAGGACATCGTTCCTAGTACATTTACTATAGCATATTCAGATTTACATGCACACAGATCTAAAGAGTAAGTACAAGGCACCTGCCTGTAAAAAATTCCCCTCAAATTTAGCGATGTTCTCACATCAAACACCTTTGTATCTGCTTAACAAGCAAAGAGTTGAGCCTCAAGGAGCGGGTATCAGCCCAGGATTCATCACTGATATTTGTTGGTGATCCTCCAAGTATAGCAAATTTGAGAGTTCACTGACTCAGAGGGAGATTGCTCTTCCCAACCCTCCGTGGTCCAGGAAAGATCAAAAGTCTCAGGACTGCAGTTTATAGAATCACTAGAGATTAGGCTTTAGTCATAATAATATTCCATCCTGGTCACAATTTGGGTTGGTAACTTTCTTGGGGAAAAAAAACCCTCCCAGTTTCCAAGCAGTCCAATCATGGGAAACATGATTTACATACTCTTACAGAATATATGCAATATAACAGTAGCCATCTAAGAGATATCAGGGCTTCGAATGTTACCACATGTATGTATTTATACAGAATATGTTTAGAAACATCAAGTTAAAAGAACTACAAGAAAATATATTGATAATAAATGTAGTACTGAACCACTTGTAACTCGACTTTTATGTGAATAACTTCAAAGTAACTTAAGGAAAATAGCAGACATGAGTAACTGTAGAGTGATACTGATTCAGAATACTACATTTGCCTTGAAAATATAATTAGGAGGGAGATTAATAGAATAAAATAAACAAGGGGGAACCTAAAGAAGTTAAACACCTGAATAAAAAATGTCGAAAAATATGAACATTCATTGAACATATGAAAATGTAAGCCAACGTATGGAGAAGATGTGCGTATCTTCAGCAGATAAGGAAACCTGAAAGCAAGAGCAAACAAGTGGCTAGAGACTGTGGTACTCCAGGCAGAGAGAGAGAAGTAGATTTCAAAGAGAATTTGATTTAACAATTGATATAGGAGTCATTCTCCATGAATGAAAATAGAAAATCTTACTATAACACTCCTCTACAAGTTCATGTGAAATATTATATTCTAATCTGAGCATATAATATACACATATATCTAGGTGTCAAGGGAAATAAAAAGGGAAAAACAGGTAAAAGAGAAAAAAGAGGGGAAGTCTCCATACTACTGCAATAAACTGAAATTTGAGAATAGTTTCCAAATCAAAAGATAGAAATCAGTAATTATATTCAACCTACTTAAAGATGCTGCCATCAACTCCTCTTTAGGGAAAAAACATGGAAACGTAGAATAGCATTGATGTTTAAGAGAGACACTGCAGAATAACACACTACAGATGAAGTCTCATAAATAGGAAAATTTGGAATACAGCTTGTTGTCCACCATCTAGTTTTATGAGTTCATTTTTGTAATTCAGCTACCGTAGCATGGTGATCCATTTCTTTTGAGCATATCTATACTGGGATAAGCAATCTGAAATCTCGTGAAGGCTTTTAAGCTCTTATTGTTAGCATCAAAGTCTTTGACTCAACATGAGCAGAAAAGCTTCAAAATCCTTGTCCTTCATCCCAAAAGAATTTGCAGCTCTAGAGTTATACTTTATTTAGCCTACCATATTGATAATAATTTTCAGTGCTGCAAGTTGGAATGTCAGTGTACATTAACACCTGATCTATAAAGGGAATGCTGAGATCTCACTGGAAGTATTAGTCACCGTGCCCTGGGAATGCAGGATGTTTTTGTTTGTGTTCTTGGCTCAAATGTCTCAATTCTTAATAAAACCTACATGCATTGTCATATTCATTGTCTAGAAACACTTCATGACTAGAAACTTTCTCCATTTTATTTTGTAATTACTGATCTCCATAATTAGTTCTTTTTCAGGGGCAAGAGGTCAGACTGGTCTAACAAAAACACAACTCTTTAGAGCATGTTTTCTTCACCTATATGTAAGCAATCTGTTTTCCTTTTTTCCTCTCTCTCTCTTTTTTTTTTTTTTTTAAGGAAACCCTAGGATACTTTCACTTTTAACAGCTAAGAGGATATTTTAGCTCAAGATTTGCACTGTCATTAATTTCACAGTTAACTTGAAATCTCATGCAGAAATCTGTCTCATCTTGGAATTATTTTTTTTTTTTTTTTAGGTTCATAATTACTACGTATCACAGACTGATTTCTCAGTCTTATTGATAGTTACCTGGCTACTCCAGAGGGCATTTATAACAATTTGACTTCTGGATACAGCCCCAGGTAGCATTTCATTGAATGAACTGCCCTCTTTCATCTGCTGTCATCCACCAGCTACTCATATCTCCCTATTATAATACAGCCATCAGTTACCCTCAGTTTCCCCTTTTGATTTCATATTGCCCTTTTACAACCTTGTATTCAACTCGCTTAAAAGTTATTTGTCTTTGTTTTACAGTGGTAGCTTGTACTTTCCTGGGAGTTCTAATCCAGAAGACATTTCTTCATAAATTCCGTAGGTCAAATAGAATATTGGCATCCTTTTTTGTGCTCTCAGCCCTTTATTTATCCTTGTTTCATTGAAGTAGTAGTCAAGTGTTGTTGTTTTGTTGATAAAATGGTCAAGTACTATGTCTTCTTCTTCCAAAGAGGGGTTTTGAGGAAAAAAAATAGAGTTGGAGTTTTCTGTATTGCTGCAACTAAAGAATTGTCACAGTTAGTTGTCACTAACCCTTTAATCATAAAAAGCATTTGTACTTATTTGCTGGTGTTTAATATACAGTATTAATTGCTGCACATTCACATGTGATCAAAATGAAAACCAGGAAGAAAAGGGGAAGAAACAGTGTAATTAAAGTCAAGGGAAAGAAAAATACACCAGATACAGTTTCCATGGAAATAAATGCAATGAAACCTTTTCTTTAGTGTTTTGAAACAATTGTATCTGTTTAGACACCTGAAACAGAACTTCAGCTACTACACAATTAAAGCCTCTAAGCCAATTTTTACCAGCAAAATATGCTCCATTATATCATGCAGGGGTTTTGACCATGAATTTTATGGCAGCACTAAATGAAAAGCACCTCCACATTCCATAAGCACTTGAGTATCAGAAACTTCTGGAAATTAACATCAAACTGATAAAAGCGAACTTTCAGGAAAAAATAAAGAAAATTGAAAGTTGCCATAAACATACTTGTAATACGAATTGTATTTCAAAAACATACGAAACTTCAGGTAGCCACTATCATCTAAAAAAGGAGATGTATAACAGACCATGAAAAATGCCTTTGAAACAATAAACTGTTATAAGAACACTCAGCCTCAATCACCTTACTGTCAGATGATATAATCTACATCTGTTGCTTATTGAACATGCATTTTTTTTTGGAAATGTAAAAAAGGCCCTGGGTACTGTTCAAAGAGACTCTGTGTTTCATTAGCTCATTTGATAAGCTGTGGGTTTTATCCTTCTCCATGCTCTTCAGGTGCTGGGAAAAAGTTTACATAGTAGTACTAGAAAACCACAAACATGCATTCTAAATTATTAAATCTCACTTAAATCATGCTATACCAACATACACAGAAAAATATTTCACTTTCATGTAGTTAATCTGAAGTACATTGAATATTTTCCTACAAATTAGCTCTGAAATAGTTGCAAGTTTAACTCTGCAATTCTCCAGCCACAACTGCACAAACTTAACATTCCCTCTTTTTACCTTGTTCAAGTAATACTGAAATATATACATATATATCTATATGCACACAACTCCACTAATTTCATAAACAGTACAATTTTTTGAAATTCAGATGCATACAAACACTTGTCATATATATATAGATAACTTTAAAGTGTTATGGTTCCCTCACTTTACACCTATGTTAGTATTCTATGTGAAAAGATGAAATAACAATCTCGCTCTTTAAACAGATTCCAAAGCTTACGATCTAATAGGTGAGAGAGCAAAATAAGAAAAACACACAATATTTACTTTGCAACTAACTTAAAATATTTGGAGGGTTATTTTTCTATTATCTAGCTCATGGAATTTTTAGTTTTCAGAAATCTAAAAACTAAAAAGAAAGACCATAATAACACAGAAGTTAGGGATTATTAAGTCTTTTAGGTCTCTACATTTACAGAATTTTGAAACAAGTACATACATTTTCAGCTTCAGAATACACCTTTGAGACAGCAGTGAAAGAAATCAGTCTTCCATTCTTGACATAAACACATTACATGAGATTATTCATGACTAGAAGATACAAAATATTTATTTTCCATACTAATGAACAACTGAGGCAAATTTCATCCTGTACTACAAGCTACACAGAACTTGTGCAGCAGCCACAAATAATGGCTTTTAAAACTATAACCAGAAGTCTTACTTGCATTACAGAGTTTTCCCTGAGTATTTGTCCATATTTGGTACTTCAGATATATACAATTACATCTCTGCAGCTTCAAAGCAATTCTAGGTCCTCATCCCTGGGGGGTTCCCAGACCAACACACATCCCCCACCAAAAAACTGTAAGATGGTCTCTACTATACTTCTGAAGAATCTGTTACACAGTATTCAAACTAAAATATTCATTTCTTTTGATGCCATAGCAATGCTAAGAATACAATCTATCACAGAATGTCATGTATATACAAAGTCACAATGACGCCTTTATTCTTTTTCTAACATGTTGCCTATACATCTCCGTGTCTTCTGTATAATCAGTGTAACTCAGGGACAGAACACAATATATCCAGTCACTGAGATTCACACACAAACTAGAAGCAACTTTGTAAGCCTTCAGAGGTATAATGAGACAGACCTACAGACTCTTGAATCAAGATAACAGTAGATAGTTTATGATTTATCTAGGAGCTGTGAATAAAACCAGGAGAAATACTGTATATAATAAGGAAGAGTTGGCTGAACCACCCAGGAAGACTTTAGAGCAACAATGTAGATGTGGAAAGGTGCATAGAAATACATTTGAAAGTATTCTTGGTGAGTATGTTACACAAAGCCGAGGAAGAAATACAAGACTCAGTTATACCCCCTCCTTCACGAAGAAAGGGACAGGCCAAGGCCATCGTGAAACACTAAACTCGCAAAGAAATGCAGGTCGTTAATATGCATGCAGGCCACGCCCATTGCTCCACCGTTCGGAACTCTGAAGTGCTGCGGACAATTCTTTGCTCCTTCCCGTAGTCTATCTCAGCACAGGCAAGCAGTGGGAACTGTTTCTGAGCAGCTGCTGTGACCGCAGCCCAAACCCCATACTGCTCCCCCCCCAGCCCCCCGGCCTGGCCCTGGTGCTCATGCCGACCCCGGGGGACCCGCGCCAGCCCACACGCGCTCGTCCCGCCTCCGCGGCGGAAGAGGTGTGTCCCTGAGCTCTGGTCAGCATTCTTGGAGCCTGGAAAAACCTTAACTTTGCAACACTGCAACAACCCGTGCACTTATGGTGGGGGGGAGGCGCTGGTATCAGAGTTTCTTTCCCTTTAGCATCCACCAGTCCTGGTAGAGGCAGCGCTGCTCAGGCTTTGACTGGGCTTTGAGTAACAAGGAATGGCATGTCTTGTGGTGGTGTTGCTCTGGGTCTCAGCGGAGCACACAGGACCGGGACAGGGCTCTAAACCCTGCTGTGAGCTGCAGTAAATCACGCGCGCCGGCCCCCACCGCCAGCGCGCACCAGTCCCCGCCGCTGCGGGGCTGGCACCCTCCCAGCACACAGCTTGCCTCACTTTCGTGGGGTAAGTTTCTCTGTTCAGGGACAGGGGGCACAGTGCCGCCATTGCGAGCCCCCTCCCCGCAGGGCAGGGTGAGTCCTGTCCCACAGGCACCTCGGCACCACCCCTCGGCAGAGCAGAGTCAAACTGTGCACGTGTCAGGCAGCTGAGCTCGCGGACTCCTGAATCATAATTGCAAAAAATTTGCTTTGCAAATGGGCGGGGTCGTAATGGAGAGGTCGCCATGCAGCGGTGATTCACTGCACATCATTTACATTCACGTGCATTATAAAATAGTTTCTTCTGTATTAAATTGAAGCCTAATGGGAAAGAATTTTCTGCTTCAAACAATCTCCACACTTTTTTAAGAACAAATGAGTGAGCAAAATGAAAAGCAGCACTTCTCATGCATCAACAGGTTGACAATAAAAGGAATCTTGGATATTCCATGACCAACACCATGACAGATAAAACAGAAGGAGAATGTTAATAGGCTTTTAATTTGCTTTTGCAGTACAAAACAAAATGATTGTTTCCATTTATCTAAAGCATGGTGGGGGGGAGGAGAAGGAAATCTATTATTGAAAAATGTCTGTTCAATTTTTCCTGTGTGTATGAGGATGTCCAAAGGAGGTAAATACTTAAATCAAGGAGTACTGGGTTTAACTTACTTTGCATTTTAAAAAACTACATATACTGATTTCTTAACAGTTGCAGAATAATCTTCAGATTAAATATTGCTTTTGTTTGCTTTAGTGCACAAGCAAGTGCAAGTGGACACTCCCTCATGGCAAAAAATTTTTCATAAATGAGCAGATTTGACGAGAATGTTAATTCTGAGTACAGCTGTATCTCTTCTTGAAAGCTAAAGGTACAACATAAAACAGCAGCAAATACCTGGCAAGTTATTAGGTTGTGCTAAAGGACATATAGAGAGTACCAGAGTCTTTGGCATGATTAAACAGTGAGATTTCAGGGGATTTTATGATAAGTGATGGAAGAGAATTTTGTAAAATTTCTATTAGATTTTTCAGCTTTGAAAATCTAGTGGACTTATATAGCTTTATAATACAATGGAAATCAGAGACATAGGTCTGTGAAAAAGACACTTCTGAGATCCAGAATTACAGCTAGAAATAGCAACAAGCCTGATACCTAGCAGGGGTAAAACAAATGTGTCAAGAGATAATACAATGATAGTTAGAGGAACTGGCACTATCAGATTCCTCCCCCTGTCATTCCATATTTCATTGGGACTTGGAATAGTTATCTGAATATAAATAGTACAGAGTAGTGTGCTATTGTAAAACAACTTTTGGAAGCAACTATTACTTCACTTAATCTTTCCGAGTAATGTAGTGCCTAAATTTCTCTATTGTTAAAAAAAATTACCAAAGCAAGCAGCTGCTGAAGAAGTTCCTGTAGCAAAAATTCTATGAAAATACAGCAATTGTAAGAATCCAGCAGTAAATACTTCAATCGTAGACTTCATTCCAGAAGTACGTATCACATGCCTCCGGATAATAAAAGACCTACAAATATACTTCCAAGATCTAAACTAGAGCTGAGTTGGTCAACATTGGTCTTTTAAAGAGTAATACACAATCCTATAGTAAACAAACAAACAAAAAAAATAATTGTACCTTTCTTCCAAGAAAAAGAGAAAATAAATAATGACTCAGAGAATCACAGAATATTCTGATTTGGAAGGGACCCACAAGGATCATCAAGTCCAACTCCCAAGCTAATGCCCACAGAGGCATCGAAACCACGACTCCAGAGCCTTGGACATAACCAAATTCTCTGTCCCATCAT
>WEKX01019465.1:6112-19569 GCA_013390025.1 Pitta sordida
TTGTTAAATATATTTTTCAAATGTCTCTTAAAAATTCACTGGCATTGGATTCTGATAACCTCACCAGGAAAGCTGTGGTAGCGTTTGACCATTCTTTTTGCAAATTAAGGCTCCTTAATATCCAGCCTGAACCTCCCGTGCTACAACTTTGAAAGTTAGCTGAGAAGGAAACTATTGAAATAGACTTTTAACTTTGGCAACAAGCAGAGTCTTGCCAACAGATTGTACTGGCTTTCTTGGCCCCAGTTCCTTCTCCATATCAAGGCTCTGCCTACCTGCAGAGTTTGTTTTCTGCAACTCCAAGCCATAGTAGTTTTCCATTCTATATGGGAACCAGGAACATGTGTGTGGCACATCCTGCTTTGCCCAGTCCCCTCCTACAAAAAGCTACAAAGAGGGTATAGGAACTGCCATCATGAGATCGTGACTCTTCACATGATTAAGTGTGAACAAATTACCACATCTAAGGGAAGAAGCCTGCCAAATTGCCTTTGGTTGCTTATAGTTAGAGCACACCTGTCCCATTTTCATACAAAAGACAAAATTAGTCATCCTTTGATTAGCCTTTTACTTCCACACAATGTGGCTGTCACAAGTCAAGAGACAGTCTTTGTTTTGCAGAGTTTACCATTGATTAGACACAGGGCAGAAGGGGACTCAGTGACATGGAGATGGAGCAAAGGACTTGAACCCAATTTCTAAAACTTCAGTCTGTTGACTGGGAGAGCAAGTCATTCCTTGCAGGAAACATCACTTTTCCTGCTATGGCAGTGCAGCTGTCTACAGAAGACTATTTGCTCACCTTGAGAGTTTTGGTGATTCATTAGCCACTCAGATCCCTGAGAGCACACGGAGGTCAAAGTCTCAATGATGCAACAGATAAATTTACAAAAAAAATAGTACTTGGAAGTGCTCGGATGGCTAAGGCTACAGCACCACAGAGTTTATTTGTTAATTGATGCCTCAGATATCCCATACCATGAACTACATTAATTCCATTTACCTTAAGGAAACATCTCTGTCCTAGTGTCAATTAAGACAGAGTATGACTTGAATTTAGAGATGCCTAAAAAATAGAGAAATAAGAACTTTACCAGGAGAAAGGGAAAAAAATTAATATAACAAATATATATATATGTATGTTTGAACAACAACAATAACAGTATCAAAAACAATAGAACAATGACAACTGTAGACAGCTGGGAAGAAAAACAAGCACAAGGGGGGTATCAAGTTCAAGGGAGACCAGGGCACCTCTGGAATTCCAGGGGCAGGGGAAATAGGGTTGAGAGTAGGTGAACCAGTGGAATAACAGACAGTGATCCTTTCCTGAAATGTCCAAAGGGCTGCAGGGATATCCACCAGTCAGCAGGGGAAAGGCTACACTGAGATGAGGAGTCGAAGATCCATGTCGTCCTGGGCAAAACAGCAGTGGTAGAGATCAGAGAGAAAAACAAGGCCTCCTCAGACCAGAAGATCCACAAACCCCTGAAAGGCCCAGCAGCTGTAGTTATAGGGCCTTGAGCCCCTCCCATGTCACACGCCTTGTGGGCAGGTCTTGACATGCCATTGGCTGTCACTCAGCCCGCCCCAGCCCTCCCCTACTTACATGCCCTGCCAGACAGGGAAGATAAGATAAAGAATCTTCCATTGTTTGTCAAGTGAAAAGGAGAAAGCCCCTCCCCTGGCCACATACCTTGCAGCGGAGGGAAGGGAAGATAAGATAAGAAGATACTGTCTGTTCCAGTAAAAAGGAGAAAAGTTTTACAATAGAGCAAAAGGGCTCTCCCCATGACAATCTCAACTCCAGCCTCTCCTACAGAGAACATAGAAGTCAATAGGGAGATGGAGGAAGTATCCAGAGCACTTAGAAATACACACACCTCTTGGTCATTCTGTACTTCTTGGTGTGGGAAGGAGAAATATGATTTACTGTGAAGCTCCAGGATGGTTTCATATGTGAAAGTGACCCTGCCTACATAGGAATTCTCATAACCTCATCCTGCCCAGCTAAAGTCTCTAGACTTTAAGAGAAAGAGGTCATATTTTTATTTCCAAATAAGAAATAGAGATGCTTATTGAGGATAAAGCATTTATAAAATCACTTTTTATTAGAAGAAAGGTTAAACTGCCTTTAATTTTAAAAAGCTGCAGGGAATCACAAATGCACTGGAGAAAAATTACAATTCAATTGAATATCACGCATGTGCATTCCTGTATCGCTGTAACTGGTGCAGGGTTTATCCCTTCGAAAGTTTCTCCAAAATTAAATTTATAAGAAGTGGAATAAATTGAGAGGCAGACAGAGATGCTTTGATTTCTTTGTGCTCACTTCCCATAAATATTAATGCATTTCCTAGGTGCTGCCATTGTGACATGCCGTGGACGGGAGCAGGACGTGTGCTTGGCCGCCTCTCAGCCTCCCTGCATACAGATGAATGCCCTCAGAAAGACTGTAGGTGAAACACACACACAAAGTAAAATTATAGCTGCCCCTTGTCAAATGCAGCAACATGGACCAATAATAGCTGCTTCTCCCGTCAGTGGATAATGCAGTCATTGTGTCAGAGACCTGCTCAGTGGTGTTGTAGCATTAGGGGGGGAAAAAGGTAATGTAGTTTGCCAGAGAAAGTGTGAAACTGGCAGTTTATCACTAATATTTCCTCCCTACCTGGTCTACAGAAATGTTTCCCTTCTATCACACTAGTTTTTTTACAACTTTCTATTCACAGCCTTTGTCATTTTCTTAATAAAAAAAAGGAGTGCAGGCTATGAAATAGATTGAAAATGCATGAGATATGAATACATTATCACGTGTAAAAGCATAGATTTTGCTTGAGTTGCAAGAAACAAAGTAAGGGAAACTAATATCAGAAAAAAATTCAGAGATTATGATTTCTTGTGGTATCATTATTTTGATGATGACACCTTGTGAAGTTTTAAATCACAAGGAAATTGTGGCAAGACAAATGGCAATCTTGCCCTCGTGCATCTGAATGTAAGAAATATAAGGAAAGGGGAGAAGAAAATAGATGGGTTTTCATGAGGAAGTTCTGATACAATATGTGTTTATGTAAAAATGCATATAAACTTTTCATTTGCTTAGTATCTCAAGCAACTCCACACCACTGCTGTTTTATCTCCATTCTTTAAAAACACCACTTTTAACATCTTTTGGTAAGTGATCCTGTTAACTTGAGGGGAATTTATTTGGCTTTATGAATTTTAGAAAATCAGTATAGTTTCATCATATATAAACCACGTAACAGATTTTCTAGAGATTAGTAACATAAGTGAACAAATCATCTTAAGTTCGAGGAATGGTATCTTAGAAATGTTTAGAAAGAAACTAGAAATCCTCTTATCTTAGAAGGAGACAGAGTAGTGTCCCAGTTTCACCCTGGATAGATTTAATGTGCTTCCCAGGAGCTGGCACGGTGCTGTGATTTGGATTTAGGATGAGAATAATGTTGAAGGCACATTGATGTTTTAGTTCTTAGGCAGTGGTCAAGGATTCTTCAGCTTTTCATACTGAATTTCCAGCAAGGAAGTGAACGAGGCAGACCTGGGACAGCTGTCTCAGACTGGCTCCATGCCATATGGCATCATGTACAGTATATAAACTGAGGAAGAAGTTGGGCAGGGGCTGTTGCTCATTAACTGGTTCGGCATTGATCAGCAGTTGTTTTTCCAATGCACTGTAACATTTTTTGTAGATTTTTAATTTTTTTTTAAAATATACTTTTATTATTGTTATTATACCTTTCTTTTATGTCCAGTAAATTCTATCTCAACTCACAAATTTTAGTTTTTATTTGCTTATTACCCCAACCCCACTTGGTGGAGGAGGCAAGCAAAAACCACATGAAGTTTAGTTCCTGGCTGGAGTTAAACCACAGTAGTTGTTTTTGGAGCCCAACATGGGCCTCAAAGTGTTGGAGGTAATGATAGGTTTTACTGGGAAGTGCTTGATCACATTTATAGCTGTTAGTGCTGTTTAGGCACCAGTTGGCAGGTTTCTGCGCTTGCCATGGGGTTCACTTGCCTTACTGTTTATTAGAGTTTAGTGCTTGTTAGTGGATGCTTTTTGCTTTTGCTGTTTGGTGTAGCACTCTGTTGCTTATCACCTTACTCTGCTGTGCCTGGGAACATTCTGATAACTGCAGTAGGGATGTGCCTGGACTGGCAGACGGCCAGGGCATCACTGCTGTGCCTGTGCTGCTATGCTGTATAGGCCAGAACACCCGTGTGAGCTCAAGTGTGACCTGTGAGTGAGTCCAAGTGTGAACAATGCACCTCAAACTATCTGTGAGTCATGGTTTAGGCCACTCTGGAATGTGCATTTCCAAGCAACTGTGGCTGTGGAAATGTCTCTGTCACAGTGAGTGAAGCCCTGAAGATACTCTGGCTCATAGATAAGGCTCCACTTGGAACAGGTATAACCAACACCAATGGAGGACAGTCCTTACTGCAAGAAGCAATGAAAATGCAGCAGTGACCTAACTTAGGCTGGTTTTGGTGCCCAATAACTCCATCAACACACCAACTCTGCTGTTCAGAGTGACACCCATAACAGATGGAGCTCAAAATCATGGACTAAATGCCCTCAATGGACATTTTGTAGACATTTTACAAAGGTGATCCATGACAAAGGAATGACATCTGTAGATTATATCAAAGGATGGGAAGAGGGTGTATGGTTGATGAGGTTGTATTGGCTGGCATGGGACATAAGTGATACGGAATAAGGGGTGGTAAATGTGGTAGTTTTGACTAGAATAGAGTTAATTTTCTTCCCACTAGCTAATATAGGGCCGCGGTTGGGATTTGTGCGAGAAACAGCAATGACAAGTCAGGGATGTTTTTGTTATTTCTCAGGAGTGCTTACACAGAGTCAAAGACTCTCCTGCTCCTTGTACCACGTGGAAAACCTGTAGGTGGGAAGCTGGGAGAGGACACAGCTGGGACAGGTGACACCAAGTGACCACAAGAGTATCACAATCATTCAGCATATAAAGCTAGGGGAAGAAGGAAGCTGTTCATACAGACGGTGTTTGCCTTACTAGGTCACCATCATGTGTGACAGAGCCTAGCTCCTCTGGAAATGACTGAACACCTGCCTGCCCATGAGAAGCAGAGAATGAGTTTCTTATTTTTATTTACTTGCATGTACAGCTTTTGTTTTGCTTGTTATAATGTCTTTATCCCAACCCACAAGTTTTCTCATTTTCACTCTTCCAATTCTGGCCTCTGAGCCCAGCACAGGGGAAGTGAGCAAGAAGGTGTGTGGAGGTGAGTTGCCAGATGAGGTTAAATCATGACACCTATATATTTATCTAAACCTTCTTCATATAGCTAAAGTTAGATTAAATAGGTCCTGACTGCAACAAAGATGATGACTCTGAAAAGACTTTCTATGAAGACATGGGAATTAATTCAGCTGCTATTGAAGGTATTGTATCTGTTTGAGCAAATTAGGTATCCAGACTTGCATCTATCAGATTTGTCATAACAGAACGATCTTTGTGATGAAGATATGGAAAACTTATATATCAAAGTACCAAAACAATCTTCCTCTCCTAAAAAGAAAAAAACCTTAACAAACTGCTCCCTTTTGTAGCCAAGCATGCTTCTTAAAACATTATTTCCAATAATTGATCTAATAATTTAAAGTATCAGATTGAAAATCTTAGTCTGGGATTATGGTCACTATTTACTTCCTGTCTCAGTCTACATAAGGAGAGAGATCAAAGGGCAGTTCAGATTATACAAATCTACAGTGCATGTTCAACTTGACCTTCTCAGTACATATATTGATCAAGTTTTAAGCATATTTAGTATCAGCTGACTTTAAAACCTCAGATAAAATGAATTAAAAGTCAGCAACTCATAATAGGCCTTTTATTCCCACTTAAATAGGAGATCACATAATGAATTGTTTGCTCAAACCTTTTGACAAATTATTTAAAAATACATGAATTAGTCAATCGGTATGGAAGCCGAGGACCTCAAACTATGGAGATATTTTCCTTCAGGTGCTGAATAGAGACATTTTTTCCAAAATTAACTGTCTCTTTGAACTTATAGGTTCTAAAATTAACTGAATTTAAATAACAGAGTGCAATAATCAACAAAACCATAAAAGCAGCATCAAATACAGAATCTCTTCATAATTACAGAGTACTGAGTACAAAATAAATGTAAATCCTTTGTTTGGATGCAAATAGCAAGAGCATTTAAGTTATGTTTATTCCTACATTGAAATGAGAAGATTTGGATATATGTATATGCAACAAAATTATGAAGTATGAGGAAGGGTCTTGCATGTTTCAGAGTGTAATTGCCCAGGGAAAAGAGAAAAAAAAATATTTATTTCTTTAGATCTTGCATATCTCAGCACTTTTCAGATCATTAAGATATGAACAAATGATTATGAATAAATCTATTGGTGCAACATATGAGTGTTTCTCATACCAGTTAGTTGTTTGAATAGCTTTTCAAAAACAAACAATCTAAAAAAGATGGGGCTTGGGCTTATACTGTCTCTGACCTCTCACATAATTATTAAGAAATAGAACTTTGCCAGGAGCTTCTTAACCCATAGCACCTCTATTTGATGAAATCATTTGATTTCATTTTATTTGATCTCCTTAACCTTAAAATACAAGGGATTTGAATGATGCTTTCTTCCTCCTCCTCAATCATCCACACATAAGATCTAATAATGCATTAAAGAAGTTCAGAGTCCTTTTCCTGTGCTATTTCTTCTTCACACTGTTTTAGCACTTTTAAATTTAGAACCCTTCAAATATCACAGAAGATTCAGAAGTTGACCTAATTGTACTGATATTTCTTTACTGAGGTCACAATATTTAAAGCCTTCTTTTTTCCATTACAAAGTCCACTTTTATTAACTTTGGTAAGGATTACATATAAAAAACTAAAATTAAAACTGAAAATGCTGTGAATAGCTTATTATTAATTAACTTAAATAAACAGTTCACCAACCTGCATAATCAGAAAATGTCAGATGGTAGCAGTTGCTGTAGTGCTACTGGAATTAGGTGATAATTAGTAGTGGTCACCAGAAGGAGTTAATATAGGTGGATCATACAGTTCCAAGACTAATATATGCCTGATGTCTTAGATATCATCTTCATTATTAATGTCTGCCAAGTCCAAGCCAGCAGCACATATATCATCCTAGGAAAATTAGTGAAAAATTTTTGCTTCTTATTTGTCTTAATTGAGATCCATGAGCAGAATCACTGGGAAGTTATAAAGTAGCTCACAGAATTAATTTAGCCTATGCCTGGAAAAATTTAGACTTCAATCATCAGATATAAAAGGCCTGAGAAGTTTTGTCCTGTCCAATAATGACGTAAAATTGAAAACATAACGTTTAATTTCAATGAATAAAGCAATGATCAGCACTGAATAACCCCTGAAAACATGATATGAATGGAAAGCAGAACGGAAATGAGATTTCAAAAATGTTCTTTCAAGGTCTGTGAGGTTAAGAATGATCTTTACATCTATGTAAAGAATTTCTTTCTTTTCCAAGAAACTAAATTTTCCATCATGGCCCAGGTTCATCCATTCTGCCATTCTGATGGCATGAGTCTATCTACTTGATTTCTGAGGTGATATAACGTCTTATAAGCTGGATCAGTTCCAGGATAATTTTTTTTCTATCTAATATTTCCTCATCTTTTGTGAATCTTTGTAAATATCTTTTATGATTCAACTAGTTTAATATCATAGGCATTGCCTTTATAAATTCTGCATTTCATGAACAGAAATGCCTACTTATCTTCAGAAATGAAGTAGAAAAAATATCATGCCTAAAAACAAACAAAAAAATAAACATGCAAGGTGAGGATAAAATACAGATTAAAGCAAATAAAATTTAAAAGCCAGACTTTCCACTGTGGAATGTCTTCTGTGACACATCTGGAACTACCTGTTTGAGCATCCAAGGTTGTTAATATTTTAATTAAAATTATTCTGTTCCTCAGCTTCACCATGTTATATGCCGTTTCATCCTTGATAATTCACACTGGACTTGTTCTGACATTGTCCCTCATGATGTCCTTGTTGTCATCAGCACTTCTCTCTCCAGTATTCCCCAGGCAATATTATATCTCAGTCGGATTCATGTACAGTGAGAAAATGAAAAGTTTTTCAGTGATTCTCCTCCTGGTGACCAATACAGGCAAAAAGTTTGAAAGAATGTCTCTGGATAGTTTCTGGAAATTACAGGAGTAAAGGGTATCCCAAAGCTCAAAGAAGTAAATTAAGAGATTCATTGACTTCAACAGGCTTTGGAGCAACACATAATGATTGAAGATTTATCTCACTGTCTGATTGAGAGTCTCAGATCAATCAATGTTGCAGCTGCTCAAGAGGAAGAAACTATTTGTAAATAAATGATTCACTAGTTAGTTATGATGCTCTCCCCAAAGCATTTAACTACTTAATTGTCAGTGTACAGAACTGACTATAAAGTGACATATTTTAGTGTTGAGCAGTACAGGGAAACACAAGATCTGTCTCTCACATATATGTATATTCCTGAAAACTGATTCCATAGGCCTGATATATCCTGTTTGCATTGTTTGGTAAGAATTTTGCCCAGCCTTTCTTATTATACCATCTGAATGCTTTACAAGGCTTAATAAATTTGTCCTCACTATGCCCCTGAGGCAACAGCTGGCAACAGCTGCATGGAGAAAGGTTGTCCAAGAAAAGAATCCTTTAGGCAAAAGTCGGGAAGAAAATGTTGTAGGCAATTACGTCCTAAGGAAGAGTTGTCCAGAGAAGAAATTCAGGAAGAATTGACCATTGGATAGCAGTTGACAATGCCCTTGTTCACGTCAGATATATTGGGTATGGGGCGCCAGTTGTTCCCAACTTCCATTTTAAACATGAGTTTTTCCCAGGCTTTCTAGTATCTATTTCAGAAGTAATAAAAATTTTAGAATAGTAGACTCCAATTTTTGTAACTGTACTCCTGAAACCCAGATCTAATAAAATAGTTCGTGGAGTTATTGTGAGTATCACTTTGCAGCACTGCAGTCCAGTAAATACAATATTGCTATTGCTAGAAAGAGGCTTTGTACTGAGTCCACAGAGCCTCAGGAGCAAGACTTGCCAGGCTTGCTTTGTCTGAATTTGTGTTCTCTTGCCTGAGGTTTTATCTTAGCTACTTTAGCTCAACTAGTGCTTTCTAAAGTGATATTTCTGTCTAAGCTATTTTATCTTGTATTTGTGTACTACAATCATAATTTTTAAATAGGTAGGATTGTTAAATATCCCAAGTTGGAAGGGACATACAATGTTCATCAAATACAACTTCTGATCCTTCACAGGACACCCCAATAATCCCACCATGTCCCTGAGACTGTTGTTCAAATGCTTCTTGAGCTCTCTCAGCCTTGGTGCTGTGCCCACTGCCCTGGGGAGCCTGGTCAGTGCCCAACCACCCTATGAGGAAAGAACCTATTTCTAAGATCCAACCTAACCGTGCCTTAACCCAACTCCAATCCATTCCCTGGCTCTTGTCCCTGGTCCCCCTAGAGCAGAGATCAGGGCCTGCCCCTCCTCTACCCCTCCCTAGGAAGGTGTCAGTGCTGTGAGGTCTCCCCTCAGTCTCCTCCAGATGAACAAATCAAGTGCCCTCAGCCGCTCCTCACACCCTCCCCCTCAAGGTCCTTCCCCATCTCCGTGTCCTTCTTTTGGACACTCTGATGGCTCAATATCTCATATTGCAGTGCCCCCAACTGCACCCATATTGCAGGAGAGGCCAACCCAGGTCAAAGCAGAGCAGGACAATCCTCTCCCTGGCCTGGCCAATGATTCTGGGCCAGGACACAGTTGTCCCTCCTGGCTGCCAGGGCACTGCTGCCTGTCCTGGTTTGGACACTGTTACGGGTTGCTTTCTAAAGGAAAATGGATGCAAGACCGTTAAGAGAAAACACCAAGCTTNCGCAACAGCCAAATCCTCTCCCGTCCGGAGGGAGGGGGGGGGAGGGGAGAGAGGAAAGAAAAAAAAAAAAAAACCGGAGAAAAAATTTTTACTTTGTAAAAATGTAAAAAAAAACCTCTAACACTAACCCATGACACTGCCTCATGGTCAACTTGCCATGGACCAGGACTCCCAGGTCCCTTTCTCAGCACTGCTTTCAATCATCTCACTCCCCAGTCTATCTACAATCTGGGGTTGCCCCATCCCAGATTCCTGCATTTTCCTTTTCATACAGCTGGTATGAAAAACGTACTTTTATTCATATTGGGACTATTTCCATAGTATGATTCCTTCCTGCTTTAACCACATCTGGACTGCTAAGAATTCATATTTAACTGTTAATATTTCAATTATAATAAAAATAAGCCACTGGATCTACACCTGTCATTTTCGTGTTTCCTAAACAAGACTGAAGGTAGCCAGTAAAAATTTGCACACAGAGCAATGCAAAATTCACAGTTATTATCCTGTGCCTTTTTGTAACAGATACTGTACAGCTCTGAAGACCAAGATGTTCTCTGCCCAGAAGTCCAAGATCAAGGATAAAAGATTATTACACACAATTTGGTATGTAGAAAACGAAGGAGACACAATATCAGAAATATAGCCAGTGAATTAAAATGATTTATCAGATAATAAATACTCTTGCTGTGCACTAAGTAACTTTCATGCAAGTGCAGCAGTACGTACAATTCAATATTTTGTAGCTGCATGAACATAGCTTTCTGAGTGAAAAAAATAATTGAGTAATGTTAAAAACAATTGTATCAGTTTGCTACATTTAAAAAAAAATATTTTTTCAGCAACAATGTCTAGAGGGAGTTTTAGAGATTTTCATGTAATTTTCACTTCATTTTGCTCAGAATCTAGTCTCCACTCCTCTGCTTCCACTGATATCTGGAAAACCTCTTTTTCTTATAAAGGTCTAGTGCCTTTTAGAGCTGGTACTTCTTTGGAGCCAGGGACTAGGATTCATAGACAATCATTAGGCAGGTTTCCACTTTAGTACAGTGGTAAGTGTCCCCATCTGGTGTGTGGGAGACCCGGGTTCAATTCCCGCCAGGGAGACAGTGTTAAGAGTTGGACTCGATGATCCTTGTGGGTCCCTTCCAACTCAGAATATTCTGTGATTCTGTGATTAGATATCTAGTCTACCTCTTTTTCCAGAGCACATTGTTTGATGGGTTTAAAGGAACTAAGTATCTCCCATTCTTACACAAATCTCACATAGGTCTGTAAGTGGCACAAGACAGTCAAGGCTGCGGGACCACCAGAGCTCTACATGTTACCATTCAATAAACTTTGAAACCCATTTTCTTCTTGTCTTATCTTCTTTTTCGTTCTCCATCAGTCATCATAAAGGGATTTTACATGGACAGCTCCTATATATTACAGCAACTACCCAGAAACCACATATTAAATAGTTTCACTCTTTTTGCAGCTATTTATTTGTAGATTAGCTTCTCTAAAGAGGACCATCTAGTTTTCATTTAAATGTACAATCAAGACCAACTGATTATATTTTATTCTGATTTGTAGGCCTTCAATAGCATTGCTCCTTTGTGAAATACATGAATGCTGTATGGGAGTTTGGCTTCAATATCTTGTTAGTGCCTCAAGTACAAAAGGAAATGAGAGCAAACCTTTGCCAACCCTCAAAAGCCATAAATTCTGCAATGTACACAAAGTGATAGTATGCCAAACTTTTAAAGGGAATAGAAAGATTTTTGCTGTAAATACAGTTAACTATATCCATGAATTTAAAACAAAGATCAAGGGCGTTTACAAATTTCAGAAACGCAGTCTTGTACAACCATTGGACATCAAGATTCTCTATAGGTGTTTTCAGTTTCAATGTCTATTGGAGTGCATCAAGATTAATTGGGTAGAATTCTGTCACTGGAAAGGTTCTGAAAGACCTAAGAAGGGATTGATATGAACTTTAATCAATATAATTTTCTGCTACACAATGCATAGGATTCAAATAAAGATATATGTTATAAAAACAGTAAAAAAAAAAAAAAAAAGAAAAAATGTGTTTGTGAGTCAGTAGTGGAGAGAAGTGTTTGTGTTAACTACAATATTTCTTAGTTTTTATATACTTTGAGAAACTTTCAGGTGGCATAATATGGTGAAAGTTTCTCTGGGATATTTTAAATTTTCAAGGAAAGACACTAGAGCCTACCATCAATACCATCATATGTATAATACATTAAAGCTTTCTTGTTAAAGATTCTTTATAGCATACTTCAAAATTCAGTTTTTTAGATGATGTAAAAGCTTTATAATACAAAGTCAGTCACATAAAATTCTCAGAGTGCTCCTGCTAAGCCTTTTTTACTGCTACTGAACATCAGTATGCCTTATTTGAATGTACCTCCAGAAAGTTATTTGTGCTTTTAAAATTGAAGCCAGGCTGTTCAACACAGGAATGATTTCCTGCGCATATTTAGAGCAATTGCTACATGTGGATTTGACTCATCTCCCTGCCTGACACTAGTGAATGAATTAGCATGGCATAAATTTCACTAAAATCACCAGGCTCAGCTGCATGTCCCTAACCCTCTAGAAACTGCCTGTGCAATTCACATAGGTGTTCCTAACCTTACTATTAAACATTAACTTAGATATTGATGCCAAAAAAAGGGACATAGCATAGCTCATTTGATACTAAATCCCTCAGTTCATCAGCCTGAGGAATTTCTGGCAGCTGACCTGATGAGTTATGTGCTAGCCTATCTCCACTCTTACCTTTCCCCAATCTACTTTAAATCTAAATATGTTCTATCTTCACAAACTGCATATGATGCAATAGCTTTAGCAGAGCTCAGAGTTTAAAGGTATTTTAAGAAATGTACTTCCTTCCCCTCAGGGGACAAGTACTGGGGAGATTACTATGGTCATTAAGGAGAAATTAAGCATTTATTGAAGCTCATGACTGTCAGGAAAAAAAAGAACCTATTTCAATTACTCCTAATATGAGCAAACAGAAAGCAACATTCACAAGTAATATATGTACTTAGTGATCCAAAACTGAAAACAGTTTGGATACAAAACCAGTATTCCTAGAACTGAAAAAAGGAAAAAAGGAATACTGATTAAAAGGGAAAATAAACATCGAACCTGAAAGAAATGTAGGAGTTTCTTTGTGACAGCATAGTTGAACATTATTCCATAACCAATGGTTATTCTACAACCATTGTGCAGAACAGCTGTGTTTGCAGACTGAGAGGAAGAAAAAGAGAGTAATTAGAAGAAAGAGTTGAATAACAGATGAATATTACAATATAGGTGAGCAACATAAATTCTACAATAATTCCGACTAGAACTAGTAGGCATGTTCAAGATCCACCCAGTGTTTCAGACCAGCACTGGTTTTCCCCTTACTCTAGCATCAAATCAGTCCCATTATAGTTACCTTAAATTAATC